>WNGS01048439.1:0-16191 GCA_020271785.1 Procambarus virginalis | reverse complement strand
AAAAAATGATAACAGGTACAAAGCAAGAAGATGAAACTGGATAGCTGCCATTCACTGAGTATAAATTTTGCAAGTATTTACTTACTTAAAATTTTCTTAAATTAAGGACCTGCCCGAAACGCTGCGCGTACTAGTGGCTTTACAAGATTGTAAATACTATGCTATGTATTCTCACAAACCCAATGTACCTTCTTGTATATAAATAAATAAATAAATAAATAAATAAATAAATAAATAAATAAATAAATAATTAAATAAATAAACAAATAAGTAAATAAATAAATAAATAAAGTTAATCTTTATTCGAAACGTTCTGTGTTCGAAGAGACAATCTGTACCAGCAAAACTTCGTCCGAGTCCTTGGAGAATTATTCTTATTATTTTGTATTATAATTATGTAATCATGTTCAACAAAAATATAACACTGTATGATATAGCGATTTTTTAACGTGTATTATTATTTTATATTTTAATAAAATGTTATTGGGAATCATATGTTCTGCATAATAGAGCAAACACGCTTCTTAGTATTTGGTCTGATGTAATTCGGACGAGTTGTGTACACTGGACCTACCTATGGCGCCTAGAAGCAGGTGTGTTTTATATTTAGAATTTTAATTCATATATTGTTTCGTCTTCATTGGGAATTTAACTCATCAAGAACAAGGGCAGCCGCGTGATATTTCACCTGTTTAATTGGATTATGTATTGAAAAGAGTTATTAAGGATTAACCGTAGCGAATATAGGATTATTCTGGTGTTTCTCGTTCTCGGGGACAGGAAGCCTGTACTAGGCCAACTCTGACCTTCCCAAAGATGCTACCCACAACGATTGTTTAAGTTCCGGGTACCTATTTAACGTCTAGGTCAACAGTGGCATCAGGTGAAAGGAAATGTTCCTAGACGTCTGACCGTGCCCCGGGGGGTTGGACCTGGGATCCTTGTGAGCCTGTGATACACACAGCTGGGCTACACGTTAGTTTTGGATTCCATAATAACAAGTTATGTTTCTTTATGTTGAGGTATTTTGAGGTCCAGGTCCCTCGGTGGTGAACCAAGGACTTGGACCACTGTGCTAGAGGACCCAGGTAAAGTTAGGTTTGGATAGTTTGTTCAAAGATTGGATATTTTGGAACAGCACATCGTTTGGCTCCTTTTGAACATCAGTAGTCCATTCCTACCCTCAATGTTCACTTTAGTAACCTTTGAGGCAAGCTGGCTCAGGGGGGTATCTAAGCGAAAAATCAAAAAGTAGGAATGGACTACAGGTGTTCATAAGGGGGCCCCTAATGATGTGTCATTCATTATCTACATCTTAAACCTATCCTAAACTAACTTTACCTGGGTCCTTGAGCACAGTGGTCTAAGTCCTCAGTGCACCACCAAGTACTTGGATTCAATCTCTGGGCAAGATAGAAATAGTTGGATATATCGCATTTCATCTAATACCTCAGTTCACCTAACAGTAAAAGAGATATCTGGAAGTTACATAGTTGTTGTGGATGGCATCCTGGTAAAGGTCAATAATTTACCTATGGGAGATGTTGATAAGGCTAAGTTCAGGGTCCGTCTAATTACCGCAAGCTACCCAAAGCTTCCTGGCAATACGTTAGTAATGAATAAATATGATATGTTAGGTTGACCTAACCAAACCAAACCAAACCAAACCAAATCTAACCTAACCTAACCTAACCTAACCTAACCTAACCTTATTTTACAGGGAGGGATTTTACAGGGAGCCGGTCGGCCGAGCGGACAGCACGCTGGACTTGTGATCCTGTGGTCCTGGGTTTGATCCCAGGTGCCGGCGAGAAACAATGGGCAGAGTTTCTTTTACCCTATGTCCCTGTTACCTAGCAGTAAAATAGGTACCTGGGTGTTAGCTGTCACAGGCTGCTTCCTGGAGGTGGAAGCCTGGTCGAGGACCGGGCCGCGGGGACACTAAAAAGCCCCAAAATCATCTCAAGATAACCTCAAGATAAGATAACCTAACCTAACCGACGCTTGGATCGTCGACTTGATTTGGCGTCACCAGCTCTTTATTTTCGTCTAATTTCTTTATAAAAAGATAATTTTTCAGATTAAAATGATGTTTTTTCGAGTTGAACATTCAGTACCAACATTATAATGAGTAAATATATCATATTTATTCATTACTAACGTATTTCCAGGAAGCTTTGTGAAACTTGTGTAGCTTGTGGTAATTAGACGGACCGTAAGTTTAGCTCTGAGAGGAAATTACCTAGCCTAACAAAAATAAAAGATTAATTTAAAGTTTTTTTTTTTATATAGCACAAAGCTGTGAATGCATCATCTCTCCCTGGATCTTCTACTTCTGGTTTAGTCTCAGTATTAGATGTCCGGTGCTTGTTCTACCTGAGGGATTGCTGGATAATGATAATGTTTATTTAGGGAAAGTGCATACATACATTCAAAATGAGTTACAAGAATAATGTTGGATTTCTAGACATAGCATGTACATAATAAAGAAACGTGCCTAAAGGCACTAATACGCACATCGTTTTGGGCATGATGTGGAAAAATAAACTAGGAAATTTTACTGGGATTTTACTGGAAAACTGGAATTTTATTTCATTTGTACTGTGGGTTATGATTTTATCGTTAGGCGTCTGTTTTTCTCCTACAGAAAAAGTGGGGCTCATATGGCCTAATGCTGATGTATCCCCACAATTCAATTAAAACGATGATACTGTCTCCACTCGATCATCCGGACTATATGGGAAGGACCCCCAACCGGATTATCACGTTTTTCGGATAATGGTACTTTTTCACCTACGAGTCCAAAAGTGACCATTTCCAACAATTTTTATACTACAAACAACATAATTTGAATTGCCTTGCCACATATAATTATTAGATATTCAACTAGAAACCTCAACTTTCCTTGTTGGTGTTCGTCTTCTTGATTGATGACACACATCTTGAAGTTAAGAATTCTTAACAATTTACGTAACCTATACTAACACAACACTAAAATTAACACTTAAAATTACTGTACAGTTCATTAAGCAAAGTTAGTTTTGACTGCCAGCTGCTAAAGCCTCACTGGTTGAAGGTGCTTGGCTTGCCTGTGGCGCCTCACTTGTTGAAGGCATTTGGCTGCCTGTGACGCCTCACTTGGTGAAGGCATTTGGCTGCCTGTGACGCCTCACTGGTTGAACAACACGTAACTTGTCTTTAATTGCCAGGACAACCTTCTTCCTCTTAACACCTCCAGAACGATTGATGCTGATACCAGACATAGTCTTGGCCAAAAATGTTTAAAGTTACTATGAAAATAAATAAGATATTTCAAAAAATATTTCACTAATGGCGCAGCACTGTGACGCCTCACTCGTTGAGGTGTATAACAGTAACTTGTCTTTAATTGTTAGGACAACTTTCTTATTCTTAACACCTACAGAACGATTGATGGTCCTACCAGACATAGTCTTGGCCAAAAATGTTCAAAGTTGCTATGAAAATAAAAAAGTTATTTAAAAAAATATTTCACTAATGGCGCAGCACTGTGTATAACACGAGGGATGGACGCACATGGGTTGACCAGTGTTGGACGGGTCCACTTGGCGTGGGGCAGCTATACCACCTTACGTAGGCTGCCAGGAGAATATTTTTTAAGGAAACTTCAGCCTGTGCACATTGCTTTTAGAAAACTTATTTATTTGTTATTACATAATTACTAGTACTTATTTCATTTGTTTTTGTTCTAAAATTAATGGTAATTCCTGTACACAGGTGGTCCCTCCCGACGCTCTCCTCCCACCCTCCCGACACCACCCACCCACCCCACCCCCTCCTACACCATGCGCCTCGAGTCACGGGCAGACGGGATTAATACCGTATGGCCTGCCTCATGTTTTCATATATGGAAAAAGCCTCGATCATCCGGGCAACTGACCGGATAGTGTAATTTCGGCAGGACATTAACCGGGCCCCAAAATTTTATCCGTCCAAACTCTCGTTAATCCGGTTCCTGTGGCTATTTTGGCCGGATATTGTGATAACTTTATCCGATTGCGATTTTGGCCGTATTAAGGCGTTTTTCGGATGTTCGAATCCCGGATAATCGCGGGGTTACAGTATGTATTTCTCCTGGGCACTTGAGACTTGAACTGCCGACCCCAGAGCATGAAGCACAAGCTCTATCGACTTGGCTATGAGTACATTAGTTTTAATAAAGAAAGATTGCAGAAGCAACCAACTGCCTAACTGGAATTTTCAGCCTTCCCTGACTACTACTGAAGCTCAGAGGAATTAGTGATCCACGCTCATGTCATATAAACTGTCAACCACACTACTGTGGAAATATACATTTCATTCACCTGGTCACTTGGAGACTCAAAACACTGACCCCACAAGCGTTAGGCAGAAGCTCTGTCGATTGGGCCATGAGTGGCCTTAATAATAAAAGATTCCAGAAGTAACATTTTTAGAAAAAGAAAATATTTATTTCCATGGTAGAGTGGTTGGCAATTTATATAACATTAAGTGCAGATTACTAATTTATCTGAGCTTCAGTAGTAATCGGGAAAAGTCGAAAATTCCAGTTGGGCAGCAGTTGCTTCTGGAATCTTTCTTTATTAAGACTGTGGTAGGCTAGGCAGTTCCATTATGTATGTATATATGTATGTATGTATGTACAGTGGTACCTCGGTATACGAGTGTCCCTGTGTGTGAGTTTTTTGGAATACGAGCAGGATTTGCTCGGAAAATTTACTTCGGAATACTGTACGAGCATTGCCTCGGAAGACGAGGGTGTTGATACGTGTACAGGCCGACCTAGCGTGTGGTGACACGGCGATCGCCCCTCAGTTTTCCAGTGCCTCGCGCCCAGCGACTATCTCGCCTGAATTCTTCACCAGGATTTACAGTGTTTTGTTGGATTTTTGGCCATTTGACCATAAAAGTTGTTGATATATATATCACCATGGATTTCAAGAAAGCCAGTGGTAAGGATCAAGGCAAGAAATCGCATGTGAGGATGACAATGGAGGAAAAACGAGAGATCATTCGGAAGCATGAGAATGGTGCACGTGTTGAACTTTGTAGGCAGTACAACAAAGCCACGTCAATGATATGCACTATACTTGCCAAGAAAAAGGACATTATGAGTGTTAAAGTGGCAAAAGGCGTAAGAACAATCACGAAACAAAGACGACAAATACTTGAGGAAGTGGAAAAGTTGTTATTAATTTGGATACACAACAAGGAGTTAAAGGGTGATAGTGTTTCAGAGGTCATCATTTGTGAGAAAGCCAGGGTATTGCACGAAGACCTTGTAAAGAAAACCCCCTGGAACAAGTGCAGATACGATAGACTTTAAGGCAAGCAGGGGATGGTTTGAAAAATTTAGAAAAAGAAGTGGTATTCATAGTTTTGTGAGGCATGGGGAGGCTGCCAGCTCAGACAAACCAGCGGCTGAAACATTTATTGAAGAATTTAAAGAGTTTTCGGAGGCTGGGGGATACCTCCCGCGACAAGTGTTTAATTGTGATGAGACAGGACTGTTCTGGAAAAGATTGCCTAAGAGGACATACATTACCAAGGAGGAAAAATCATTGCCCGGACACAAGCCTATGAAAGATAGGTTTATGCTTGTGCTGTGTTCAAATGCGAGTGGCGATTTTAAAACTAAACGCTTGCTTGTGTATCATTCTGAAAATCCAAGGGTTTTCAAACAGTATAAAGTGTAGAAAAACCAAATGTGTGTGATGTGGAGGGCTAATAATAAGGCATGGGTGAGTAGGATTTTTTTTCGGAGTGGGTGAATGAAGTGGTGTGCCCTGCCATAGAAAAATATCTGCAGGAGAAACATTTGCCACTCAAGGCCCTGCTTCTCTTGACAATTCTCCTGCTCATCCTCCAGGCTTAGAAGATGAATTGTTGCACAGATACAATAATTTTCTGACTGTAAAGTTCCTTCCTCCTTACACCACTCCTCTAATTCAGCCTATGGACCAGAAAATCATAGCGAATTTTAACCCTTTAACTGCGCAACGCGCCTCCAGGCTCGCGTCTGGTTTGCGCAGCGCGCCTCCAGGTATTTTTATTTTTCACGTTCCATTCAAAACTGGCGCGCGGTGACGTGGGTAGGGTATGGGTGGGTGGGGGCCCCAGTGATCGTCCGCCATCTTCAAAAAAAATCCCAGCATGCCCTGCGGCCGTGGGGAGCCTCAGTTTCACAGCGGCAACCATGTCTGACGCATCCTCTACGAGCTCCCGCTCCACGGTGACCCGCGGTCATGGAAAACGACTCTCTGAGGAGGAAATACGCGACATTTTGTATGATGACGGTGCTCTGGATGATGACCTAGACTATGATCCTGAGAAAGACCTTACTCAGATATCTGATACGAGTGAGGAGGAGACGGAATTTGAAGATGCGGCGAGTGTGTATGGTACACGTGCCTCGCCCGGCCTGCCTCGCCGCCCTGGGTCAACACCGTTATCATCACCACCACCATGTATGTCCCCAGACGCTAGTAGTTTATTCAGTGATAGTACGTGTGACGAATCATTCTCGGGCTTCAGTGACTTTGGCTCTGATACGAGTAGTGTAGACGACCCGAGTACGAGCAGTGGTGGTGTTACCAGGCGGGGTTTTGCTGCCTCAGAAACACGCCGGGGCAGGCGGCGGCGTGCCTCACAGCATGTGGACAACAATGAGAGTGGCCCCTCAACATCATTTATTCGTGGTAGGCATACAGTACGGAAATCTGCCTCAGCGTCTAGCATAGCCTCACGCAGCTCCAGCAGACCACGTAGCCGTAGTTATGGTGCTCGTGGTGGTGTTGGCCGTGGTGTTGGCGCCAACAACAAAGCCCCTGGTGTACTTGTGTGGGAGGATTGCACCACATTTGTCCCTCAAATACCAACATTTGATGATAGCGATTTTGGTGTTACACCATTATTTCCATATACTGGTGATGATATGGCAGACATGGATTATTTTCTGGCATATTTTGACAATGTATTCATGACGCATCTTGTGACTGAGACAAACAGGTTTGCTCACAGCCTCATAGACGACGGCATTTTACTGCCTCACNTACTTCATTCACAATGATGTGCTGCCCGAAATTTTAGCGAAGTATCCAAATTTGCTTACTGTCGGTAATGCATGCACATGACTGTAAAGCTGCCGCCCAGTTGGGTGGGTGTGCAGCAAGACTAGTACTGTGTGACTCACTATAGATGTAAAGTGCCTTGTATAGTGACTGTTGTGAGCCTCTTGTAGTGTCACTTGTGACACCTCTTTGTGTCACTTGTGACACAAAGATTATTGATGTGTGTATTGTGTGGGGGTGATTAGTATGTATTGTATGTATATGTGTATACGTATATATATATATGTACTGTATGTATGAGGGTGTGTACATGTTAACCACATTGATAATTTGTAACTAGCGTCAAACATTGTTATTTGCTTAGCTTAGCTACACATTCTCTGTGTCAACTACATACAAAAACCCGTTCTGAAATGCAAACCATGCTCTGAAGCTCTCCCTGGACAGATGTAATAGGACCCATTCACCACACCAGAAATAAATATCTCTTGATATCCCCAGGGTCAAACTTAATCTGTGTAAACACTCTATGCAAATTAAGGGACTAGTCTCTGAAACTCAATCCCTAGTAAATTGAAAAGCTGTCAACTCTTTGCCTCATTTAAAAACAAAACCAAAAAGTACCTAATTTCATCTTCGTAGTTTCCTACGCTGAGCTTTACATATTGGCCTACTAATTTTGTCAACTTTAGTTAGTTTTAGTTCATTTATTATGCACCCCATACCCATCTTGTGGGCGGTAGTGGAAAGGGTTACAGAGGCACATAATGGGCTCAGGGACTGAACCCCACAATTCATTTAGCTAAGCAAGTTACAATCTTGATGAGCTAGTTACAAAATTCAATATAAGTCGTCACATCAACAATGGGTTCGAGATCGACCTCAAATACAGGTTCTAAATTAAGCAACTGACATATGTGGAGAGCTAGTGTCACAATTTATATGTTTGTCCTGCACACCGCCTCCCATCCAGTGGGCAGCGGTGGATAGGTTACAATCACTCAGTTACTACCTACAGTTAGCAAACTGGGGATATTTGGCTAAAATTTCTGGTAGCAGATCATTTTGAATGAAATATTTACACATCGCTGGAACATTGGTTATAGAATTGTCTCTAAATTCACGTATCTTTTCGCACTCCATCACATAGTGACGGAGGGTGTGCGAATAATTTTGTTGACACAGTTTACATTTGGTCAGGTCTACATCGGCAGATAATGAGAATTCCCAGAGATACTTGTAACCGAGTCTAAGCCGAGCAGCAGTAACATCTAGAAGTCTGCTGATTTTATTGGATGATCCATAGATGTGTGGCTCCTCTTGCATGATAGTATGATGATAGATGGAATTACTGGTGTCAATTTCACTTTGCCTCAGATCTACAAGATCTTGTTGAAGTTCTCGGTGTACTGCTGCTCTCAGATTGCTCATTGACAATCCAAGGTTACACTCAACGGCTCCTTTAAAGGCAGATTCTTTGGCTAACTTATCAGCTCTATCATGCATTCGGAGGCCAACATGAGATGGAGACCACATGAAATGGACTCTGTTACCATCCTTAATAATTTTGTTGTATTTGTGTCTAGCTTCGGACACGAGCATGTTACAGTTATGTCTTAAAGAGTTGAGAGCATTTAAGGATGATAAGGAGTCACTTACAATTAATGTATCAAGTTTGGAGACTTGTACACATTTCAGTGCAAGGATCAAGGCAAATAGTTCAGTCTGAAGGGTAGAGGCCCAATTGTTTATACGGACTCCCCACTCAAAGTACAAGCCATCGCCCATTGTCAGAACAACTGCACTTCCAGCTGCACCCGTGGTGCGGTGTAGGGAACCATCAGTGTATATGATTTGAGAGAGAGAATGCTCTGTGGACAGAGCATCAATATGGCTTAAGGCGTTGAGCTTTGCCTCAAGACGAAGCTTGGGCTTATCTCTAATTTGCTTCTTGGGTGGAAAGGGAGGGATTAAAACTGGAAAGGGTGTAACCTCCCACGGTGCAGGAAAGTGCCGTTGTTGTTTCTCTTGGTACAAATCATGAACCCCATACATTCTGAGTTGAGTTCCAGTTTTTGTTATCCATTTGGAACAATGCTGATCTTCAATAAAGTAAGTCTGGAGGGCTTCTGTGCAAGGATTAGGATGAGTTAGCCTAAGCATTTTTATACCAATTTGACAGTTAATTTCAGTAACACGATCAACAACGCTCAGAATATTAAGTTCCTTTCTCATATTAAGTATCTTTGTGGTACGAGGGCACCCAAGGATTATCCTCAGGGCTTCGTTCTGCAATTTTTCAAGCCCTCCAAGCTTTCTTTCAGGCATCAAAACAAGCAGAGGTGCAGCATAATCCACTAAAGATCTGATGTATGCAAGGTACATCATTTTGACAATTCTGACATTGGCACCATAGCCTGAGTGATAACCTGCAACAGCCTTGAGAGCTCGGAGCCTCTCTTTATACTGACGACAGAGTCTGAATACAACAGGACCATACAGTGGCACCTCAAGGCCAAGGTATTTGAATCTGTTTACATAGTCAAGCTGGGAGCCATCAGATAGTTGCATCTTGCGAACAGCTCCTCCCTGCCTGGGTGGGCGCCGATTTAGTATCTTTGTTTTCTCTGCTGAGATAATTAAACCTAGGTCCTGACATGAATCTAATACAGAGTTAAGAGTGTTCTGTGTGTTAGCATACCCAGTGGTGTGTATCATTATATCATCAGCATAGCTAATGATGTGGACGTTGGGTTTGCTCGGTATAGAGTTTAACAGCGTGTTTATTAAGATATTAAATAAGGTAGGACTGAGGACACCACCCTGCGGGGTACCTAGTTCAAAGTCTCTTGTTACACTCCTTTGCCCCTGGAAAAATACAGATGACTTCCTGTTGGATAAGTAACCCCTGATCCAACAAAGAAGCCGACCACCAATATTCATTCTTGCAAGCTCACTCAAGATAACATGTCTATTTGCAATATCAAAGGCAGACTTAAGATCTAGGAAGGTGGTATATGACTTTTCAGTGTGCAGGGTAAGAAAGGTGGTGATGCAATGATGCACACTCCTTCCATGCATGAAGCCATATATCTGGGGGGGATAGCATGGTTCTTATTCTATGGAGGAGACGGTTTAGGACCATTCTCTCGAATGTTTTGCAAATGCAGCTAGTAAGGGAAATTGGGCGGAAAGCATTCTCTTGATTTGGCTTGGGAATTGGAATGATTATACTGTTGGTCCAAGAGATAGGAAGTTCCCCAGTAACATAGCTCATATTATACAGCTCAAGCAGGGGATTCCCTGGTACTAAAGGGAGTTTAGTTAGTTTTAGTTCATTTATTATGCACCCCATACCCATCTTGTGGGCGGTAGTGGAAAGGGTTACAGAGGCACATAATGGGCTCAGGGACTGAACCCCACAATTCATTTAGCTAAGCAAGTTACAATCTTGATGAGCTAGTTACAAAATTCAATATAAGTCGTCACATCAACAATGGGTTCAAGATCGACCTCAAATACAGGTTCTAAATCAAGCAACTGACATATGTGGAGAGCTAGTGTCACAATTTATATGTTTGTCCTGCACACCGCCCCCCATCCAGTGGGCAGCGGTGGATAGGTTACAATCACTCAGTTACTACCTACAGTTAGCAAACTGGGGATATTTGGCTAAAATTTCTGGTAGCAGATCATTTTGAATGAAATATTTACACATCGCTGGAACATTGGTTATAGAATTGTCTCTAAATTCACGTATCTTTTCGCACTCCATCACATAGTGACGGAGGGTGTGCGAATAATTTTGTTGACACAGTTTACATTTGGTCAGGTCTACATCGGCAGATAATGAGAATTCCCAGAGATACTTGTAACCGAGTCTAAGCCGAGCAGCAGTAACATCTAGAAGTCTGCTGATTTTATTGGATGATCCATAGATGTGTGGCTCCTCTTGCATGATAGTATGATGATAGATGGAATTACTGGTGTCAATTTTTAAGATGTTTTTAAGATTTTAAGAAATTTTTTAAGATTAAGATTTAAGGTGTCAAGTTTTAAAGATGTAGTGATGGTTCCTCCAGAAGAAGGTATGTTGCATACAAAGATCATAGTTTTCAAGTTTCCAACTTATTTGGATCCTGACTGTCTTCTTCTTAACAATGATAATGTTGTCTGGGCAAAGAGAAACATTGTCCGTGGTGACAAACAAAGCCAGGTTGTTGCCTTGGTAAAGGGTGAGGCGCCAGAGAAAATTTTTGTGCAAGGACTAGGCTATAGGAACGTTGCAAAATACGTTGAGGAGCCCATACTGTGCATGAAGTGCTCACGTTGGGGACATATGGCATGGAAATGCCAGTTTGACCCCAGGTGTCGGTATTGTGGGAAAAAACACGACTCACGAGAGTGTAGAGTCAAGATTGAAAGAAGTGAAAAAGTCGTACCATTTTGTTGTAACTGTCGAGGCAGCCACAATGCTGGTTCCTCTCTATGCCCCATGAAGCCTCATCTGAAAGAGACTAGGACGGGTCCTACAAGCAGGATAGATGTGTCCTCGCAGCAAGGAAAGATCGTTCAAGAGGAACATGGAGGAAACAGCTGGAAGCCAACGACAGCCCCTATGTTCAATGTGTGGGAGAAAGGGGCGGAGAAAATAAAGGCGAGCCTAGGGAAAGTAAATCAGGCAGTGGAAAAACTGAAACCTTGTGAGGACAAGGTTCAGGACAATATGGTCACCTCTGAGGTAGGTAATCAAATTTTGGAGTATCTAAAAAAACTAGATAAGAGGATTGAGGCATTGGAAAAATTGGCTATGGAAGGTAGACGGGGTGAAGATGGTGGTGAAACAGGACGTGTAATTGAAAGTAAAACAGGACGTGAAATGGAAAGTGAAAAGTGCGTAGAAGAAAGTAATGATGTGCATGAGGTAACGATGATAGAGGATAGTCAGGAGAATACACTTTCTAGTAGTGTTAGCAGTGTTCAACCTCCTGTTGTGACAAATGATGAAAGAAAAGTTAAAGTAAAACGGTATACAGAAATAACAAAGAAAATAGATATGAATAATATTACCTTCGATGTTAGTAGTAGTTGTGCTAGTGAGGAGAAAGAAAAAATGTTAAGGTGTTGGAAGGAAGTTACTAAGGTAATCTCGTATCTAATGGAATGTGATGGGCAGGGCAAAGGTAGTTTTATTATTAATCATGGATGAAAGTAAATTGAGCATATTATCTTGGAACGTTAATGGATTAAAAACTAGAGCGGTGGATGTACACTATTATATTCTTAGAGAGGCTATTGACATAGTAGCACTCCAGGAAACTGGGGATAGGGATGGTAGCATTCTGAGGCTAAATGGCTATAGAGGTTTTCACTTATATGCTGATGGAGGAACTAGGGGGGTCTCATGTTATGTCAAAAGTACCATACCTGTCGAGATAACTGGAATCCCTCAGAGATATAGAGGTATTGAAAGTATTTGCTTGCGGATACAATTAAAGGACCGAGAGTTAAATTTCATTAATCTATACATCTCTGATAGCTCCCTTGATTTAAGATACTTGCCAGATTCCTTCTTTTCTGAAGATACACTTGTGGTAGGGGATTTTAATGCCAGACATCCAGCTTTAGGATCAAGGGGTAAAGCAAATAGGAATGGTTGCAGATGGTACCAGTTTTTGCAGGAACATGAAGATGTTCAGCTGCTGGGCGAGCCCTATCCTACTCATTTGAGGGGAGGGAGATTAGATTATGCTTGTTTGATAAATGCTGAGGGCATAGAGGGGAATTGTCTTACTGTGGATGAAATGCTAAGTGATCATTTTGCATTACAAATACAGCTTAAAGTAGATAAAAAGCATGCCTGCCTTCAGAGGAAAAGGTTAAAGTTTAATGAGGGAGAATTAAGGGGTCTTGTTGGCCATATTAAGTCTTGGTATGATACTTATAAGCCAGTTTCAGCAGAAGCATTTTATGAAGATTTAATTAAGGAGGTAGATGTATTTAATGCAACATTGAACCGGAAAACATCTAGTATAAAAAAGCATCCCCCCAGAAAAGGAAATTATACACATGACGAGATGCTTAAGGGGTGGACATTAACAATGAGGAGAGCTCACAGGAATTGGAATAGGAATGGTAGGACTGAGGAAGGGAAGAATGCTTTACTAGCAGTTGCTAGGCTGTGTGGGGAGAAGAGAAAGGAAATTAGGAGCAAGTATTGGCAGGAGTTTGCAGAGAAAGTTGGGAGTAACAGAAACTTGAAAGAAATCTGGCAAGACGTAAATAAAATAAGGGGTAAAAAGCATAATTTTGTTGCACATCCTGACCCGCAAGGAATTGCAAATGGTCTCGTAAATAAATGGGCGGAAGCTGCCAAACTTAGTTCATTACCCGCTGTAACGAGAGAGTCATTAGATTCTTGGAAAGATCTAAGAATGAATTTTATACTTACAGCAGGTAACAGTGGTGATGTCACTTGCACAGGTATTACCAGAGAAGAACTAATAACGGCGATTAAAGTTGGGAAATCTACCGCCCCTGGGGAGGATGGAGTAACTTATGAAATACTTAATGAACTTGCCATTATGACGAAAAGCCCACTTTTAGATCTCTTTAATATTAGTTATAAAGAGGGCAGTATTCCCAGTAAATGGAAAAAAGCTATGATCATCCCTATCCCTAAAGCCAATGGAGAGTACAGACCTGTGTCTTTAACCTCGTGTTTTTGTAAAATGATGGAGAGGATCATTTTAAATAGACTTTTATATATAATAGGTGATCAGCTGTCTAGTAATTTGTTCGGGTTCCTCAAAGGAAAAAGTACCTCTGATTGTATTATTAAATGTCTAGCTAATGAAAATGATTATTATAGAATTTTTATTGATTTACAAGGAGCTTTTGATAAAGCCAACAAAGAGGTTATTTTATATGAATTAGCTGGTCTTGGTGTTAAAGGGAGATTATTGCGCTGGATAGGGGATTATCTTTATGAAAGGAAGGCTCAGGTGTGGTATCAAGGTTGTATGTCAGGTGTGAGGTCTTTTGAACTCGGCACACCTCAGGGAGGCGTGTTGAGTCCCACCCTGTTTAATGTACTAATGAATAAGATAGCATCTGAGAGATACTCAAATGGGGTAACTCCAATCATATATGCCGATGATATTTTGTTTCAGGGCAAAGATATTTCAAAGGTTCAAACAGTGTTGGACAATTTCGGATACCTGTGTCATCATATGGGACTGGTGGTTAATGAAAACAAAACTAAGTTTGAATGTAGAAGTCGGAGGCCCATTATATTGAAAATAAATGGTAAAAATATAGAGAGAGTTAATATATATAAATATTTAGGCATATATGTTGGATATACCCATGAGAGTTTGGAAGCTGAGATGAACAGACTGTTGGGTCAATGTCGGAAGAGATTACAACCTCTGAAGGCCTTGGCATGCTGTGGAAAGGGAGTGGGAGTCCCTGTGCTACGAATGATATACTTGAGTACTGTAAGATCTCTTATTGATTATGCTGCACCTGTCATTTCTTGTTTTGGTAAAGGTAGGATGGGCAAGTTGGAGAAGGTACAAAATGAAGCCATGAGAATTATCTTAGGATGCCCAAGAAATGCTATGATTGAGATAATGAGGATGGAGCTTAATCTGCAGAGTATTGGGGATAGAATTTCAGAGATAAATGTAGCCTCTGCCATTAGATTAATGAGAGGTGGGGGAGCTAATGAATTAATCCTCTCGGTTCAAAAGGTGGGAAGTAGTGAACAGTGTATGATGAAGAAGAGAGTATATATGAATAACTTATGTTCTAATGTTATAAAGTATGATGTTATTACAGAGTGTATTGCTGTGCCCAAGAGAAAAGTCACACCACCATGGGAGGATTGTAATGTAGATGTAGTAATTACTCCCTTGCAAAAGAAAAAAAGTATGTATGAAATAGGAGAGCTGAGGGCGACATATGATTGTATAATTAAAAACTGCCTACAGAAAACACTCTACATGTATATTGTGATGGGTCAGTAGCTAGGGATGGGAAGGCAGGATGTGGAGTCTTGATCAGGGAGTACACTGACATCGGCACTGTAGATACTGTTATTGGACGCCGCTTAACTGACAATGTCTCTTCAACGCAGGCTGAACTCCAAGGTGTATTAGCAGGATTACAGGAAGTAGTTAAATGTGGTAAAAATGCTTGCTTCTTTATTGACAGCAGAGGAGCGTTAGAGTCTTTAAATAGCAGACGCCCAGTATATCAGAATATTGTGATAGAGTGTAGAGAGAATGTTAAGAAATTAGAAAAAACTGGGTATAAAGTAAGATTCATGTGGATCCCTTCACATGTGGGAATCCTGTTGAATGAGGTAGTTGATGACATAGCGAAAAGAGCCACTGAAAAACCTCTTGTTGATGTTATATGTCAGTTAACCTTGAAACAAATAAAACAAGAATCAAGATGATCCAAGAGGGTGAAGAAATGATAAAGAGAATGGCAATGGTGGACAGTAGTAACACACTTAAGCATTATTCAATAATAAATACAAATTCGTCCTTCACCTATGGTAAAGGAAAGTCTACTTGGAAGGATTCAATTTACATGAGATTAAGATTAGGATACAAATATATCTGGCAATACGGTGTTGATGTCAGTGAAGAAGATAAGGAGTGTAAATTATGTAGTATGCCGCACGCCCACACCTTAGAACATTATGTATTAGAGTGTCAACTTATTGAAAACTATAGAAATAAGGAATTAAATAGCGTACCACATCAAATTGTTTGGATGTGTGATAATGGTATGATAGACAGTATACTTAGGAGCTACAAAAAGTTTGCCCCAAGAGTGTGACAATTATATACTGTACTTGCTATATTAACCTGCAATGTTAAATGGGATTCTTGTAATATGCTGTACTTACTATATTAACCTGCAATGTTAAATGGGATTCTTGTAATGTTATTTGTGTATTTGACTCACTGAATTTGTGCGCCCCTTGAGGGACTTGAAGTAGAGGGGGGTAGAAATAGCCTAAGCTACTCTATCCCTTTGAGATGTATTTCTTGCTTATCTCAATAAACTACTTGAACTTGAACTTGAA
>WNGS01048438.1:0-10240 GCA_020271785.1 Procambarus virginalis | reverse complement strand
AAAATATTGGAGTTGAAGGATATAATTCAGCTCAAAGTCCCAGATATTCTCGCATTAACAGAGACGAAACTTGAAGAAAATATTTTAAATGAGGTCGTATTCCCAGGAAGCTACTCAGTTTGGAGACGTGACAGGAAAACTAGGAAGGGAGGAGGAGTAGCTGTGCTGGTGAAAGAACACCTGAAGGTAAGAGAATTAATGTTTGAAAACCTCGAGATATTAATAACACTTTCGCATGCCAAGGACTCTCCCGCGAGTCCTGTTTCGTCTACCCGCTCATGCACACAGGACTCAAATTTATGTCTTCGTAAAAAATATTTGTATAAAATTCAATTTTTATCCGATTTACTTCTGGTTTGTTTCAAACTGAGCGCCATGAAGTTCTCTTTCTCACTGCTAGGGCGCATGGCGCATCGGCCTACCCGGTCACGTGACAGGCCCAATGTTTTCTCGTCACGTTTCGTGAGTCGATCACGTTTCCCTCGCGCGCCAAACTCGAACGGTTTTCTGCATTTATACCCGTTTCTGTGTGTTTTATACCCAATACATTCATCAACAATGGATCCAGGTCAAGGCCCAAGCCGTTCTACGCCCAAGGAAGTGTCCAAGTCCTCGAAAGAGGACAGAATAACTATGATTTATCAAAAGTTCAAGGGAATGAAACTCACACCCACGAAAATTCCTGAAGTTGTGGCAGCTTTATCAGAAGCTGAGTATGATGCAGGTGATGTTGAAGGACTTGAAGATGATTTGGATGACTACAACGATTATAGTGGCGTCCAAAGAGCGAATGATACAGCAACGAGTGATGAGGAGACCGAGCACCTCACAGAGGAGGATGAGGCACCGCTACTCCCTCCTCCTCCTCCATCTAGGCGCACACGTGGTGCATGTAAACCACCTAGAAAACTAACTACCAGAAATGTTTCTCGACGTAGGATTACACGACCAACTGTGCCAAGTGATTCTAGCAGTGATAAAAGCATGGAAATTGAAAGTGATGACGAAAGTGAGGAAGATTCACAAAGCGGTACACGTACAGGACGTACTCGCAAGGGTGGGGACAGTGTTGGCTGGAGTCGTGACAATACTCCCCCAATTGTTGAAGATTTTATTGGAAATCCTGGCCTGAAAATTCCCACACCTACTAGTGCATTAGGATTTATCCAATTATTCATTACCCGAGCCATGCTTCAATTCTTGACAACAGAAACTAATTTGTACGCGTCGCGATACTTGGGACTATGCATATTGATGGGCATAAACAGGCTGCCAGCTATGAGGATGTATTGGCAAACAAGGAAAACCATGGCATGTTCGTTTCTTCAACTTGTTTATGACGTCAAAACGTTTCCAGCATATAAGCCAGTTTTTCCATACATTCAATAATAATGCAGTGCCCGTGAACAATACTGATAAGTTGATAAAAGTGAGATCGGTGATGGACTATTTGAAAGAGAGGTTTGCAGAAGTTTACATTCCCAAGAAAGAGTTGTGCTTGGATGAAGGTACAATGGCATGGCGCGGCCGACTATCGTTCAAAGTTTACAATCCAAACAAACCAGACAAGTATGGTGTGAAACTATATATGCTTGCTGAATCAGTATCTGGGTACTTATATGACTTTGACGTATACTCAGGTATTGGTAAGACGATACTGGAAACAGTAACGGGGTTGATTCAGCCTTTAGTGAACCAGGGTTACCATTTGTACATGGATAATTACTACAACTCGGTAAACCTAACAGAAAAATTGAGAGAACTTGGGGTGTACACATGTGGCACAATTAGACTGCTACGCGGCGCCCCAAAGGAATTGCAAACTATAGCCAAGGCTAAATTTCCACTGGATACCACCATATACCGCCGCAAAGATAACACCTTCATTCTACTGTGGAAAGACAAGCGAGTGGTCTCAATCATTACAAACATCCACAATGCTGACACTCAGCAATGTCAGCGAAGGAAACGATTGCGCAATCGCGACGGAACAACTCGACTACAACAGGTACCAGTGAACAAGCCTACTGCAATTTGTGAATACAATAAGTTCATGAAAGGTGTGGACCACTTCGATCAAATGGTGAAGTATTACCATTTTACCAGGAAAACTCACAAGTGGACCAAAAAGATCACGTTTTATTTTCTGCAAATGGCATTGCATAATGCCTTTGTTTTGTACAAATACTATACAACTGATCGAAAAAAGCTAACATTGCTACAATTCCACGAGGTGGCAATTTGGGCCCTATTGCACTGGGACACGGAAGATTGGCCTGAAATAGCAACAGTATCTCATCACTTGCAGCACGCTCCAGACATAAATGATGACACAGGTCCTGCCTATGCTGACGCCGTGCAAACTCCTGGACCATCTGGTGTGAGGCGGCCTTTATTTACTTCAACACCTCAAGCTGACGCAGGAACGGACTCAGAACCCGAGATGTCTGGCACACTGCCATTTGACGAGTCGGTTTTGTCAGATGACTCTGACTCAAATGCTCAACCAACACCGAGAAGACGTGGCCCTATTGTTGATTCTGAACATCGCCTGAACTACAAACTGAAACATGAACTTTACAAACTGCCAAAACGTCTCAAGTGTCATGTCTGTGCACGGTCCGGTAAAAGGAAGGACACCAACATAGGATGCAAGACCTGTAACGTTGCACTCTGTGTTATTCCCTGCTACACCAGTTACCACCGGAAAAGTGTATTGAGTGGTGAAGAAGTAACCACCCGCAACAGCTTCACTCCACCTACAAAACATCTGTTGAGCAACTTCAGGAATGTTGACCTGAAGAAGGTGGAGTGAAGAAAAGATGCTCAACTTACTGTTCCACAACCAGTTTTTTCTTGGTAAGTACACCTATTTTGTCCAATTTCTTGTAGTATAACTTATTGGGAGTATTTTGATACCAGAATGAATACTGTATCCCATAAACTGCCGTAAGTAGACTCGAAACTTCATAGATTTTTTTCGGGGTGTTGCGTGTCTGCAAGAGTGTCCCAAACGGGTTGCAGGTGGGTGACTTTAGCCGTTTATACTGGGCATGTTTACACCTTATCATTTATTATATGCATATGTCTGTTTAGGGAATTTTATTCCGATCCATGTACAACCAAAAATAACTGTGTGCAACAAGTATAAACTTGAAAAACATAACAATAGTATAAACATTTCGTGTGTGTTTGACGCTCACTGATATGTTCCAGCGTTGTTTTATATTTGGCGCTATTCTAACTTACGCTTTGTTGATCTTTTTTACCTACGTGCTTATAGAACATTCTATTGCGAACACATTGACACAAAAATGAATGACGTACATACAAAAATAATGTCAGGACAGTCAAATAAGTATAAACTTTCGAAGCACCGTATCGCGCTTGTGTCGTTGCGTCACCGATACCGGGTAACAGTTCCACCACTTCCCACACTCTTGCGGGTGGGCCGCGACTATGATTCTACGTTTATATTCATATCTCTGTGTTGGGAATTTCATTGCGAATCCATTGATACCAAAATTAACGCTGTAGGACAAGTGTGGAGTTGACAACAATCCCAAGAGTAGAAACATTTTGTTGCCGTTTTGCGCTCACGGCGAGTCATCTACGTAGTTCTTTATTTGGTGCTGGTCTCCCTATACTCTTAGTGACCGTTTTTACTGATGTTCTTCTAGAGAATTTTATTGCGAACACATTGGTACCAAAATGAAATACGTAGCTCGAGAACTAACGTCAGAAGAGTAAAAAGAGTATACACATTTTTGTTTGGCCGCTTAAGCGACAAAAACGCCGAGAGCACTTATGGTTTTCTTTCCCTCGTTCGCCGGTCGGCTGAAAGTGTTAACATAATAGCATTGCAGCTCTGGAATCAAGATAAGCTGACTATTTTAAATGCCTACAGCCCACCAGCAAGCAACACATGGACAAAGGAAGAACTGAATGACAAACGAGAGGGCCTCATAATGGTCATGAGAGAGATTATGGCAAGAGCTGACAAAGATAAATCCCGATTGTTGGTACTGGGGGACTTCAACTTTAAGGCAATAGACTGGGAGGCCTACGAGGCAAGAACAGAGGACATTTGGACAGGCAGATTTGTAAACTTCATCTTGGAGACATTCATGTATCAACACGTCAAGCAGGCCACAAGAATGAGGGAAGGGGATGTTCCGTCAGTACTGGATCTAGTGTTGGAAATAACCAACAGTTTTATACATCATTGTATTTATACAACCTTTGTATTAACCAAAGTAGTTACTAAAATTACTAACTTGTAGATTTAATCATTATCATGATTTATTCATTGCCAAATTCCTCCTAGTAAGAGTGACAACGTGAGGAACGACAGGCAGTAACATGAATTTTCTCCACATTTAGTTGAATTTATAACAAGAATCCAGTTTATCATTTCCTTTACTAAAAATAGTTACTTATTAATAAGTTTAATTTCGTAGTATACTACTATTTACTGGAGCTCCCTTATTTAGTTAATATTAAACATTCTAGAGGAAATGACTTTGATGCAAATGATTTTACTTTAATTTCCTCGATTGGCTGCACAACTTTAATAAGCCAATTTATGTTACGAGAAATTCTATTTTATCACAGAAGAATTTAATGTGATATTAATACTCGTTATTACCTCTTCCTTCCTTAGTCAATTGCGATAAATACATATTCATTTACGCTCGAGATGTATATTGAGAGCCGCGCATGCGCAATAAGGAAGAGGAGGAAGACGGGAGAGCGTCACTTGACACGTGACCGAGAGCACGACTCGGACGCCATTGACAGCGTGTAGCAGAGCTGTGTTTTGACCTACTTATTTCGCTCCTATGATCAGTTGAGCGGTGCCACGTTATCTGGCATAACATTAGCCGTGTCACAGACTAGTATATGAGCGACTCCAAAGTCAACGTCTTTCAAGCAGCAGCTGGAGGACGAAGAATAGCTCAAGTCTCCACATCAACGACACGTGGCTCGGCAGCTAGGTTTACCTTTTTGTTATTATGTGGCCACAATTAACATTTGGGCTAGCAGTCGTTAGGCCGAATGCAAAATAACAAAATCTAGTATGTGTCTTTAGTAAATTTACCATCTAATTAGATGATTATTAGTTTACTTTCCTCCGGAAAGAATTTACCGTGTTTAAAAATAAATTGCTCAGATATTAGCTGAAATTTCCACTGTTATCCTCATAATTTAGGATATAATTGTAATTACTTATTATGTATCAGATTTCTACAATGTACAGTGGTACCTCAGTTTAAGAGTTTAATTCGTTCCTGGAGACAGCTCTTATTCCGAAAAACTCGTATTCTGAAGCTAATTTCCCCATAAGAAATAATGGGAAATGAATTAATCCGTTCCTGACTACCCCAAAAACCCCATATCAAACTAAATTTTTATAACTAATTCATTTAAATAAACCTACAAAACTATGTTCAAGTTATTACTTACCTTGCTCTTGAATGCTGTAGGCGTATGGAAGATGGTGAGGTGGGGGGAGGAGGAGAGGAGTTACTGTTTGGAAGGGGAGTCCCTTTCCATTATCACATCAGGCAGTGTGGACTTCACTGGTATGCACACACTGGCACATTTTGTCTGCATACCACTAGGACTTGCTTGTCTTACTAAGAATTTCTCTAAAAACACTTGTTTTTCCCTACATTTTAACACTTGTCTGTAGTAAGACATCACATTATCATTTAAAAGGTCAATGCAACGGCCTGCTACAGCTTTATCTGGGTGAGTTTTTTCAACAAAACTTTGCAGTTCTTCCCATACTTCACACATTTTCTTAATCAAGGAGGGACATCCTCTACTGCCTCTACTCACAGCTATTTTCTTAGGTTGAACCTTATCAATGGCTTTCTTGAGACCCATGGTGAGATATATAATAACAAACTGTATAGTCAAATGACCAAAAATCCAACAAAACACTGAAAATCCAGGTGAAGAATTGATGTGGGATAGTCACTGGGCGCGAGACAATGGTAAACTGAGGGGCGGAGTGGCGGAGGGGCGACGATCGCCGATCGACCACACGCTAGGTCGGCCTGTACGCGTATCAACAAACTCGTGTCCCGAGGTAACCCTCGCATTCCGAGACATAATTTTCGAGGAAATCCTGCTCGTCTTCCGAAAAACTCGCATACAGGGACACTCGCATTCCGAGGTACCACTGTAATTGCCTTTCAGTACCAAGGCGACACCAACCGAGGTGCTAGGCTTCCCCACCGTTTTGTGCAACAATTTGCCCTATGCAACATGTCGTCGGGGGAGCGTAGCAACTGATTACTTCTCACTAGATTTACAGCTAAGCTGTCCCTTTTTATCTGTAGCAATAACTCTATAGTTACAGTAGTGATCTCCTAAAGAGATCAATTACACTAATCCATTGATTTACTGATGCTGTTCAACATTTCAGTAGTATATTGAGGTGCATTTACCTCCAATTAATATTATATATTCAACCTTATTTACTTTCATATTTGATTTACTCTGGTGAAGAACCAGCACCAGAATAATGCTAGGGATGTATTCATCTTTTAGCATGTAACCCCCCAATTTTGTGTAAGTTAATTTGACTCCATTTATATAAGAATTGCAGTCTTACTAAGATCCATAGGACACTAGTTCTCGGGATCAGTTTTTCCATTGTCTCTTTGTTTTCCACTTTTTCTCAAAAAGTGGTGGTCCTTCATAGCTATTGAAGTATATATATTTATTTAATTATTAGTTATTGGAGTCAGGTTTTCCCCACAAAATTTTGGTCCTTAACCCTCAAACCGCTAGGGGCTCAAATGGAATTCACACCCACAGGCGCAACAAAAAACAAAAAATCCTGAAATTCTTTCGTCTTATAGAATTGTTTATTTTTGTTCCCTGATCACGGAAAAAATAACAAAAAAATCGTAGGTAGCATATTTTAGCCACAGTAGGGTAGGGAAGTGTGGCAAAAAAGGGGCGTTGGCAGAGCCTTCGCCAGACGAGGTCTACTCCGCCCGAGCTGTCAGACGGCAGTTGCCACAAATATATTATTTCCTAATTATTTCAATGTCTCTGATTGATTTTTTCTTAGTTTTTTGCAGTAATATTATTCCATACAGTGAATTGTGGTATATTTATATTATAAAATGTGTGAACCATCGCTGTACTCAAAATTATGGTGTGCATATAAGTGATTCAATTATTATGTTCATAAAACAATAAACAAACAGTTTTGCTGTTGTTACACTATATACACAGGTTATATATAAGTATCTGCATGTTTTGTTCACCATAACGAACTACTAAGTTGGTCTTGTGAGTCAAAAAGCAACGAGGAGTGGCCGCCACACACCAGCGAGCCACTCACTGCCACGCCCTCCCTCAACACCACCTCACTCACCCTCATTTACCTCCCACAATACTGTTTTTGCATTTATTCACTATACACAGACGTTATATATACGTATTTACATGTTTTGTTCACCATAACTGTACATCTAAGCTTGTATGGTGAGTAAACGCACAAAGACGTAGCTACTCCACAGTCAGCTGATCGGCGGCCACCCTCAAGGCCAGACACACTAATATTTCTCCTCCAACAATATTGGTTGTGGTGTTATTATGCTATATACACACATTATATATAAGTATCTACCTGTTTTATTCACCATACTTGTACAAATAAGCTGGTATGGTGCCCAAAGACCCTTTGTGGTCATCAGTAAACAACACGATAATTCCTGCAGACGACGCTCCTCTCACCAAAATGGCGGCTCCCAACCTACTCCTCTCGCTGTTATCTCACACTATACACACGTTATATGTAAGTATCTACATTTGTGTTCACCATAGCGAACCACTAAGCTGGTATGGTGAGTGCAGTCAATAAATGGTGGCCACACACAGAGAAGACAACGCCACAATCCTCCCTCCACAGCCGTACTCCTCCCTCCATCGAGCACAGCGCTAAATATCTCCACAATCAAGCTGTTATCAGAATCCTGGTCAGTTTTATCAAATTCAGGGGGCTTCAGTAAAACTATCACTGCTAAATAATAGCAGTATCACTTATATTTTGGCATTTGTAGGCGATGCTGTGGTCACAAGCTGAACAGCGGTGCTGTGAGCTCGTGCTGCGTGCGCCAGCCTTGGTGGCTGGCGCAATACTGACGCTCTCACTCCCAAGAATGTTGGGCTGGATTTTTTTTTCTAGGTGGGATCTGGCAACTATCAGTCGTGGCTGTACTATAGCTGCCCCTATCCCAGGCGGGGTGTTTAAATTATAGCGCTAGACACGAAATCATATATAAATGATGTGCGCGATTTCGGTTTTGTCACCGATATCATTTATATATGATATGCGCGGTTTGAGGGTTAACAAACCGGATAGATCAATGCTAAATATACAGGTTCTCGGACAAATTTTGGTCCTTAGAACCTAGATAGCTGAGAATTAAGCTATCCTACACACCATATAATTAACTATTTACTAACACAAACTAGTGTGTTAACATTATTAGGCTATTTACCAGTATATTCTATTATTTACGGCTGTCAGCAGACTGCCCATATTACAGCCTAAAACTCATTTATTATTATCAACATTTCTATTAATACTTTATGTATAATGTAACCTTAGTGTTATATATTTATAAATTTTCACTTGTATTTCTAAGCACAAACATGTATATAAAAAAAAAAATCCCAAAAACATAGCACCATATATCTTTATTACTGCACTATTGCATATATGCCAACCTTTGATGAGGTAGGATATTTAGACTGTAATTGTACTAATGTTTGTACAAATGCAGCCTAAACCATTTAGTCATTCCTAAGTAGGAATTATTTAGTGAGTACTGTACTAGACAGTACTGGTGTACATACATATTATTTAGATTGTGTTGACCCTGATTTGGGGTGGGATCGCCAAAACCCTTTTGTGCTTTTAATATATTATTTCGTGTATTATTTTTTTGAGTACTGCCGAATGTTCACTGTTGGATCGAATGGTGATAATTGATGAGCTAACCGGACGAAAATCCAATAGTAGCATTCGAGTACTACTCAAAAATATTAGCTATCCATTGTTAGGTAGGTAAATTAACCTCTAAACGAGGTAGTATAGTCTATTCAAATACATTAGGCTATTATATTGGTATTGAGCTCCACTGAATGAGGCAATATCTCGGTTACATCAGTAACAAATATTTACAATCAAGCCAGCCCTTACCCAGCAAGATGGAAGCGGCTGACAAAATGAAAAGGACCCCTATCGGTCTGAAAGGTCACTTGACCCGACAGATTACCAAGTGTCAAAATCTGTCACAACAGTCACCTGTTGACTACATTGAATTAGAAGACTTACTTCAAGTTGCTGAAGGTAAATTCAAGCATATTAAACAACATATGAATCTGTACTTGACAGAACTTTACAAAACCTCAATAGGTGAAACTGAACTTGAGGACATTATAAGTGATTTAGCCCAGTACGAAGATGATGTACAGGTTAAACTTCAACCCTTTAAAAAGCAAATTGCTAAAAACAAATTAACAACAGCCTCTACTGCACATCCAGATCCTGACGTCAAATTACCTCAGATCAATATACAGTACAACCTCGATTCAACATACTATATGGGACCAACCCCAGTTCGTTGGAGCGTTGGATTCGTTGCAAGAGCTGACCTTCAGGAGGCGTTTGTGTCAGTCTTTTTTTTTTTCTTGTACACAATAAAAATGCATTATCATATTACATACTCTACCTATATATTACTTCTCTACTAAGAAATACTGTACTTCATAAAATTACCTTATTGTTGAAGTTATATCCATCTGAAGTTTTATGAAGTTGTGAATGCTCTACAGTAAATACGTACTGCAGTGCATTGTGCCGTTAGCACTGTGTTGATAAAAGTAGTTCTGCTGTATGTTGAGTACTACAATACAGTTTATGAAAACTATTGTACACAAAAATTACTGCAACTTTAATTTTAACACTAAGTACACACTTAAATTTAACACTTGTTCTAACTGTTTCATGTTGCACACGATGTTTTTAGATGTTTGCATCAGCTTTGCTGGTGCTCGCTGCTGCTGTGAGTTCAGCCGCTTCTGAGCTGTGCTGCTGCTGTTGTACCAGTGCTGGGTAAACTGTGCTTGTGCTGGTACGGCTGTTTACCAGTGCTGGGTATGGCTTTTCTCGTGCTGGGTATGCTGTTCTCGTGCTGGGTACGGCTGT
>WNGS01048423.1:0-10637 GCA_020271785.1 Procambarus virginalis | reverse complement strand
TTTTGAGCGTGCTGACTTACGTCAGTACATTGAATAAATGAAATTGGTATAAGGAATTGAGCTCGGAAAATTTCTAAGAATTTTCTTTATTCTTTAACCTTTATTCCTGTCGTGATATTCAACTAGGTCGCCTGAGGAAGGACTTGCTTAGCTAACACACCAGTGTAGTAAGCAGCTCATTCCTCACTTTGGGACCCTGTACGAACAATTGACTAGGCGCGAGCAAACGCCGAGACCCCAATGAAATTGAAATCCCCTCCACTGGGTCGTCGACCTTCGTAACTCGCCGAAGCGAATCTAACGAGTAGGTCCTGGGCTCTCACAACAATAATTTATTGTTGTGTAGTGCCGTATATTTGATCCAAAGCTCAGAATAAGTCTCCAATAGTCGAGTGTGAAGAACATTTGCATAACAATAATAATGTGTGGGGGTGTAACGAAAAGACAGTGTTAACATAACAACTTAGTTTATTCAATAAAGTACTAACTACTACAACAAAACAAAAGAATGTCAATGACGTTACTCGAAATCCTTCCTGTGACACTATCAATGACAGCTAGACACCAGCCCCTCGGACTGCATAATGAACTAACTCGAACATAAGCGTGCCCACAGAGGAATCAACAAGCAAGCAAGAACTAACAGATCTATAATCACAATTACAACAAATGACACAGTGAGTTCTGAAACACGTCTCCAGTAACCTCCTAACTGTTCTACGCCTCAGTGCAGTCTACACCTGCAATAGCGGTTGCAATGCAATCAAATCAGTAGTCTTTCAATGACATCAATAACTAATGGGTTCACTGGCAACTCCAGCACCCTTCCTCAATTAATCTTTACGTTAACACTTCGTCCCACGGACGATCAACAATCAATACAATTGATTTACGTTAATAACACAATAACATTTACGTTAATTTAATAACTCTTACAACTGTCACTAGTAACGCGGAAATTACACAACACTCTACCCGTCGAGCATTCAGTGAGAAAATCCCATTAATCCCTGTACTACAGACAGCTGATTAATCTCTTTACTAGTTACGTTAATTTACGTTAATCGGTTACTAATCACTCAGCGATGGTAAACTCTGATTTACAATGTCCAAAGTGCTAAGAGAACGGTAATCACTCGTGATTACCTTTAGAGTAATTAATTACTATCCTCAAGATCAATAATTAAACAGTTAAATACGCAACCTTTCACACTGGCTCAGCAATTTACATTAAGGTATGAATTCCGTCTGAGCCTTCCATACTCAGACCAATTCAGGTGGCTAATAACAGTAATTAGGCACCACGTTTACGTTATTCTAAAATGACGTTACTCTTCCCACGAGTCAATCAAGTGCCGGTACTTCCGGACATAAATAACGACGTTACGTTAATGGAACAATGTAGCCTTCGTGTGAGTCGATCAACAAGGATCGAGATTAATTACTTTGACTTCCTGAAACACGTCAATTACCCGGCCCACTGACCGTTAATTACGACAGACAATACTCTAATTCTTATCTGGCTGGTGGCTAGGCTCCTTGAGACTACCGTAGCTGCTTGCAGGAAAGTAAATTAACCCAAACGTATTCTACGTTACTCATATTGTAAAAGAACAAATTCTCTTAAGCAATGGGCGTTCCCTCGGTTACGTTATATTAATTGCCTCGCAATCACCTCACTGAATACTGGACTTCGATGTCCTACCAGATAAACAGGAGAATATATGTATATCCAAGTACTCGTCTACAGCCGAGTTCACCCACGACAATGTCAAATCACACTAACAAATCACAGTGATTTACGTTACAATCCGGTTGCAATGACAATACTGCAGAACCTAGTAAAATAACATACAGGACATGAACCCTCTAGAACACTGCCCCCACAATGACTTTACTGAACTGCAGTTACCCACGGTGATTGCTCAACTCTAGCAACAATCACTAACAATGACAACCCCTTTGCAACAACACACACTGCAAGTACTCTAATTTCCAAGTATTAGAATACTGCTCAACACTTACTTACTTATTTACTGTTGCAAATGACCCCAGTGCTCTCAATAACCCCTAGAACATAGGTCCCAAATTTGCAATCACCACACAGTAAATAACACAATAACACTGGGCACCGTGACACTACGATAACTACTATATATATATATATATATATAGATATATATATATATATATATATATATATATATATAATATATATCTATATATATATATATATTACTGCTGACACATGTAGCCTACAGCTATCAAACGTTATTGGGAACACTAAGGAGATCTCGCACTCCTAAATCACATGGGTGAGTGATTTATCGATCACGCATGCCGAATAAACACTCCCGAGTTTTACGTTACTCGACAGAGCGAGGGCTGTCACTCCCGACAGCCTCGTCTCACCAAATTCTACCAAAATTACGTTAATACTGCAAACACATATATATATATATATATAAATCACTTGTCACGGCCCTGGGAACAATACAAGAAATTAAAACCACACTGTGGCACACTCCACAATAATCATTGCCAGGAATCACTGACGTTACCACATACCTGAGCGCTCAGTGTTGAAATTCCACACCTGCAAGACTACACATGAAATGATATCACTCCGTCCCACGGACGATCAAGAATGAATAATTACCACAATGGAATAATATAATATTACATGGACATCCTCTCAGTCCTTGGCTAATCTATGTATATACTCTGTTCCCGTGTGTACCCACACACACACACACACACTGTACGTCTGTGCTCACAAGACGTACGTCCCTCAGGACTGACAGATGACAAGGGTGATTATCTCCTCGTCCACACTTCACTTCACCTACAGGTGCTGCGTGACAATGCGACGGAACACTTGACCTCGAATTCAAGCTTTAGAGACTACTAATCACCAGAAATACACACATAGGTACTTACATTCATACTGCCGGCTTACACACACCATTCCCATACATCAGGCACCCCGCTATGGGTGGCTGGCTCAGTGGTGGTAGGCTGGCTGGTTGGTACCTCCGGTATCGTTCGTACAATGGCGCGCACCGAACCCTCCCACAACACGGCTTGTTTCGTACCCTCGACCCACCGGTAAGTGAAGCGTTCGTACACAGGTGACGCGCACAATGATTTCGTCTTAAACAAACATGGGAAATCTGCCTTAAAGCACTAACACTTATTTCCCCGTTCCCATCGACTGCTACAGAGCACTAGCAAGTCTAATCATCACTGGTATGGGATCTACGAGTCTGTTACTGCTCGTATGCACATTACCCCACGATCCCAGACCGATCACAAGATCTTCTCTACCCACTGTACACTGTCTTTTCCCCTCCAAGCGACGACTTCGGCCGGATTCTGTGACGACCGCTGTCGTAGATGAAGCAGGAGGTGCAGCAGCTGAGTAGTTAATTAAGCCACCCCGACGCACTATACTCAATTTGGCCGAATTGAGCATAGGAGCGTCTTGACAGGGTGATGGCTCCTCCAGAATGACCTCACACCGTCGATTCCCGCGTATTCCTCGAAATAACCAATGAGAGGCAGGCATACTGGGGCCTACCCCTCTCCTCCAATCAGCGACGGTGTAGCATAGCCCCTAGGGCAACTCCAAGATGGCCGACCAACATGGCGGCTCAAGATGTTTACTAAGATGGCGTCTGTTTCCATGGCGACGCCTCAAGTGGCTAGCGCGCGGGTGGCCCGCAGCTACCCACGCCAGCGGCCTAACTGTTTTCCCGCGCAAACTAGTCCCTCGCACCAAGCCATACTCTGAGAGATGCTATCGGCTCTATCTCTGTCCACAGACATGCTACCACGGCCACGGTAACATTTCTGGACTGCTGGTGACTGGGGCTCTCACGCGAGCCCAAACACTAGATGTTTCGGTTGCTGGTTACCAAAGTTAAGTCCGCACACTTAACAAGTGCACTTAACAAGTGTACTGGCCTCCCACAGGCATAAGAGCACTATTGTAAGTGAGCTGGTGAACCATCCCCTCACAGCAACCATAGCCTTTCTGATGCCAATCTTAAGTAAATCAAGCACCCTTTTTATTAGTGGTTAAGTTAGTAAATAAACTACTGTTAAGCTTTACGTGGTGTTTCCGTTGAACCACTTCTGAATACTGCCAACATTACTCCAGCCTTCAGCTCTAGGTGTCTCAACACCGAGTTGCCTAATTCACTAAACTATAAATGTGATGAGGACCCTAGGAGTCCCTTAAAGTGTTACATCATTGAGGAGATTCCAACGATCAACGTGGAGCAGGACCAGGTGAGGCTAGTCTGAGAAGAGACCCACAAGGACTCTAACTCGACCTTGCTCCTAGGCCCTGTACGGTTGCTCTCATATTTTCTCTGCTGATTCCGACAGCTTCGTGAAGCGTCTGCCACATGTACATTGGCGACGTACGCATTGCAGTCGGGAAAGTAAAATAGAAAACCCCCACAGTGACTGTGTGACTGTGTCTCTGTGTGACTGTGTCTCTGTGTGACTGTGTCTCTGTATGACTGTGTATTCACTTAGTTGTATTTTACGGGGGTTGAGCTTTGCTCTTTCGGCCCGCCTCTCAACTATCAATCAACTGTTTACTAACTACACTAACTACTATTTTTTTTTTTTTTTCACACCACACACACACACACCCCAGGAAGCAGCCCGTGACAGCTGACTAACTCCCAGGTACCTATTTACTGCTAGGTAACAGAGGCTCTGTATGACTGTGTCTCTGTGTGACTGTGTCTCTGTATGACTGTGTCTCTGTGTGACTGTGTCTGTATGACTGTGTCTCTGTATGACTGTGTCTCTGTGTGACTGTGTCTCTGTGTGACTGTGTCTCTGTGTGACTGTGTCTGTATAACTGTGTGACTGTGTCTCTGTGTGACTGTGTCTCTGTGTGACTGTGTCTCTGTATGACTGTGTGACTGTGTCTCTGTGTGACTGTGTCTCTGTGTGACTGTGTCTCTGTGTGACTGTGTCTCTGTGTGACTGTCTCTCTGTGTGACTGTGTCTCTGTGTGACTGTGTCTCTGTGTGACTGTGACTCTGTGTGTCTGTGTCTCTGTGTGTCTGTGTCTCTGTGTGTCTGTGTCTCTGTGTGTCTGTGTCTCTGTGTGTCTGTGTCTCTGTGTGTCTGTGTCTCTGTGTGTCTGTGTCTCTGTGTGACTGTGTCTCTGTATGACTGTGTCTCTGTGTGACTGTGTGACTGTGTCTCTGTATGATTGTGTGACTGTGTCTCTGTATGACTGTGTCTCTGTATGACTGTGTCTCTGTATGACTGTGTCTCTGTGTGACTGTGTCTCTGTACGATTGTGTGACTGTGTCTCTGTATGACTGTGTCTCTGTGTGACTGTGTCTCTGTACGATTGTGTGACTGTGTCTCTGTATGACTGTGTCTCTGTGTGACTGTGTCTCTGTATGACTGTATGACTGTGTCTCTGTGTGACTGTGTCTCTGTGACTGTGTCTCTGTATGACTGTGTCTCTGTATGACTGTGTCTCTGTGTGACTGTGTCTCTGTATGACTGTGTCTCCGTATGACTGTCTCTGTGTGACTGTGTCTCTGTGTGACTGTGTCTCTGTGTGACTGTGTCTCTGTATGATTGTGTGACTGTGTCTCTGTATGACTGTGTCTCTGTATGACTGTGTGACTGTGTCTCTGTATGACTGTGTCTGTGTGACTGTGTCTCTGTATGACTGTGTGACTGTGTCTCTGTGTGACTGTGTCTCTGTGTGACTGTGTCTCTGTGTGACTGTGTCTCTGTATGACTGTGTCTCTGTGTGACTGTGTCTCTGTATGACTGTGTCTCTGTATGACTGTGTCTCTGTGTGACTGTGTCTCTGTGTGACTGTGTCTCTGTGTGACTGTGTCTCTGTGTGACTGTGTCTCTGTGTGACTGTGTCTCTGTGTGACTGTGTCTCTGTGTGAATGTGTCTCTGTATGACTGTGTCTCTGTGTGACTGTGTCTCTGTGTGACTGTGTCTCTGTGTGACTGTGTCTCTGTGTGACTGTGTCTCTGTGTGTCTGTGTCTCTGTGTGTCTGTGTCTCTGTGTGTCTGTGTCTCTGTGTGTCTGTGTCTCTGTGTGTCTGTGTCTCTGTGTGACTGTGTCTCTGTATGACTGTGTCTCTGTGTGACTGTGTCTCTGTATGATTGTGTGACTGTGTCTCTGTATGACTGTGTCTCTGTATGACTGTGTGACTGTGTCTCTGTATTACTGTGTCTCTGTGTGACTGTGTCTCTGTATGACTGTGTGACTGTGTCTCCGTGTGACTGTGATTCTGTGTGACTGTGTCTCTGTGTGACTGTGTCTTTGTGACTGTGTCTCTGTGTGACTGTGTGACTGTGTCTCTGTATGACTGTGTCTCTGTATGACTGTGTCTGTGTGACTGTGTCTCTGTGTGACTGTGTCTCTGTGTGACTGTGTACTCACCTAGTTGTACTCACCTAGTTGTGTCTGCAGGATCGAGCATTGACTCTTGGCTCCCGCCTTTCGAGCATCAGTTGTTTACAGCAATGACTATGGTCCTATTTCCCTATCATATCTAGTTTTAAAATTATGAATAGTATTTGCTTCCACAACCTGTTCCTTAAGTGCATTCCATTTTCCCACTACTCTCACGCTAAAAGAAAACTTCCTAACATCCCTGTGACTCATCTGAGTTTCCAGCTTCCACCCATGTCCCCTCGTTCTGTTACTATTCCGTGTGAACATTTCGTCTATGTCCACTCTGTCAATCCCTCTGAGTATTTTATACGTTCCTATCATGTTCCCCCTCTCCCTTCTTCTTTCTAGTGTCGTAAGGCACAGTTGTCGGAAAATCCGAAACCATTTAATAATATCACATTCAACAGGCAGAAATATTGCTGCTGCTGTTGTATAAACAAGTTACCCATAGAAATGTAGCTTGTAGTGGAGTTTCCGTCTATAGAAAACGGGATATCATAGCCACATACTATTATAATTCACCAGCTATTGTGTTGGAATTATTCTTAAATACATTAGTCTTTGGATTACCACCATAAAAACATCTCATTTTAACTAACTTAATTATCAATATCAAAATAGAGTAAATGTGACCCTTCTATCAAATTACTGACATCTCTACAAAGTGAGGGAGGCGTCAGGAAGGAGAAGGGGTCAACCATTGTTGTTGTCGCCTCCGAGACGCATGGAGCAATTTGGCTCCTATCATATCTGGACAATGTCGGCCAGTAGCGTCAGTATTATGGAGTGCCATTGTTGTTATTAAGACCACAGAGGCGCACGGGAGTAAACGACTCCTGTTAATTTCTCTTGGACGAAGTGTTATGGGAACCAAAGGTCTACCATTATCAACACGCAGTGTTATGATCTCAGCCTGCAGAAGAAACGAGTCTCACCCTTTGAGAGTTATTCAGCAAGCCTGACCTAACTGGAAGGTCCAGGAATTATAGAGGCGATAACACAGATGTAAAATAGTGTGTTGCATTTATATAAAAGTTTGAGATTATGGGCAATGGACTAGAAAAACAGATAAATGACTTGTTGGAAGATGTGGACAAGTTACTGGGGGCGTGAGGCTCGCTTGTGGAGGGCGATGACCTCACTTGAGGCCAGACATCGCAGGGGAGAGGCCGCGCTTCGTCGAACTCCCGCCAGAAGGGACCCCTAGCGATATTATCTCCAAGAGAAGAGAAGGTGCAGACGTTCCAGCTGTTGAGTCGAGCTGAGGACGTGTGGTGTCAAGTCCTGGACGGCGAGGAGAGAGTATTAAGCCGCCCAGAGACAGTTTTGTGGGCTGTGACAAGCGCCCTGGTCAGACGTTGTCAGAGGGAGAAGCGCCCTCGACCAGATAATCTGTGGTAAGCCCGATTTAAGCCAGTTCATAGTGTTTGCTTGTAGTTGGTCGTGTGCCCAGCGACAGTAGCGATGTTTATTTTCAAATTAGAAATGTTTTGGCATGGCAGAAAGCCTAAAATAAGAGAGTGAAGTGGGAGGAGCGCTGATCGACGTCCGTCTTCTCTGAGCGCTGGCGGGCAACTGAAGGAGCCCGGCTCCTGAGGGAGGAGGCCCCTCCCGGCGTGAGTGAGGCTCGCCCAGCGAGGTGGCGCATGGACTCGCCCACGGGGGAGTCCACTCTCATTAAATGTAGAGGACAGATAGAGATTGGAGACAAAGATGTTGTATGATTAATTTTGTTTATGTGTTAAAAAGGGAAACAATTTATTGGAATGCAAATGGGTTGCAGGTTTGTCTTTGGGGAAGAAGTTGCTGAGGACTTGGAAGCCAGCACAGAGGGAGTGGTTGATGAGACTCCAAGGCAGGGGAGGAGAGGACCCCGAGCTATGAAGAAGCAGTGAGGAGGAGTGTCACGTGCTTCTGCAGAGGTGGTGAAGTGCCACAGTTATTCGAGGAAATTTATGGTGCAGCAGCCAGGAGAGCTGTGGATGACCCTAGTAGGAGTAGGGAGGCACCATAGTTGTTCAAGGAATCTTCATGGTAGCAGCCTGGAGGAGCTGCAGAGGCACCATAGTTGTTCAAGGAATCTTCATGGTAGCAGCCTGGAGGAGCTGCAGAGGATTCTGGTGTTTAAGCCCTGAGGAACCTGAAGTTGTCAGGGTAGTGAAATAGTTCTAACTGATCACTTGTATGGAGGTGAGAGTGTTTGTCATTAGCGTGAACGACGCAGTGAGAGGTGAGTGATCGTTTGCCATTTATGTGCCAAGAAGTGTATATTGAAGTTTTGAGTTACAGACGTAGGCAGGAGTACCTACAGATATATATGTATTCTAAGACTGATAGAATGGTCAATTGATTCGTTGTGTGGCACGGATCATTTATACTGATATATACATATGTATGTTATTGCTTTCAAATGCTGATTTGCCTTATATGTGTTTATAGGTATATATATATGTATACATTCTCTTGATGGTAGTGTGACATTATATTGTAAGACTTAAATCTACTTGAGGAGGTTGATAATACCAAGAGATAGGATACCACTTAGCAAGCTGAGGATAGAGTTCTGATGGTGTTGGAGTGCAACCTGATTATAATAGTACAGAGTATAGGATTCATCATTATTATTATATGTATGCGTGTATTGTTATGTACTTCGTCCAGTAAATGTATTCAAATTTGCTGGTGTTTGCACTTGTCCCAGTGAGGCTTCCCAGGAAATAGGAAAGAAGGAGAGAGAGAGAGAGCAAGAAACAGGAACCACTGCTGTGGACAGGGTAAGACAGAAGTCTAGGAAGATAAAGGGGATTGAGGAGGTCATATTCCATAAGGAGAGAGTGGGGAGTCACAGCGGCTCGAGTGGGTGTGTGCACGTGACAACAAGGCTGCGTGTTGGAGCCGCATCCCCTAAACGTGTGACGTTGAGCCCCTCTCCAAGAGCCAGAAGTGCCTAGTGTGATCTCCTAGTGAAATATGAGCATTTGTCGAGTTGTGGGTTGGGTGGTCCGTCAGCGGTAACACCACCAAATCCACCATCGCAACAAAATTGGGGGCCTGTCCGGGAGAGTGAACTGACACACCCACACCCTGTCCAAGAGTGGATTTGTACACCCTTGCTGAAATAGATAAACTGTGTGACCGCAGGTGTATATTCTCTCTCTTGGGAAGACTCACAGGACAAGATGGATAAGGTGCAAGCATTTGTGGAATCAGGCAAGCCTGAGGACTTGGAAGGTTGCACGAGGGATCAGTTGAAACAAATAGCAGAAAAATGTGGCTTTAGGTTGAAAGCATCTAAAGTGGCTGGGATGAAGGATGAGATCCTTAGGCAGTTAAGAGCCAAAAGCGAAGCGGCAGAGCTAGGAGCCCAGAGAGGAGCTGAAAGTGGAAAGGAGGATGATGGGCTGGATGAAGTGAGATCCCAGGGATCTAGTAGGAGCAGCAGGAGTAGCCGCAGTAGCAGGAGTAGCCGCAATAGGAGTTTGGAGAGATTCCAGTTAGAGCTCCAGATGCAGCGAGAGGACAAGGAGAGGCAGTTCCAGCTGGAAAAGATGAAATTAGAACTCCAGATGAAAAATGAAGCTGAGAAAGAAAAAGAGAAAACCAGAGTAAGGGAACTGGAGTTGGAACAGGAGAAAGAAAAGGAGAAAACAAGACTAGAGGTCGAAAAAGAGAGAACAAAACAATTAAAATAGAAGCGAATAGAACCTTGGCTGAGCAAAGGATCGAACATGGGTTGCCAGAGAGCACCACCCAGGTATCACACCCACCAGATGTTAGAGTTAGGGAGAAGGACATTCCCTTGTTTGTTCCAGAAGAGGCAGAGAGCTTCTTCGAGCACTTTGAAAAGGTGGCCAGCATCAAGGAATGGCCACAGGAGGAATGGGCCCAGCTGGTCCAGTTAAGATTGACCGGTGCAGCCAGGGAGGCTTACACCAATTGTCACTAGAAGAGTGCCAGGATTATGCCACAGTAAAGAGCAGCATATTGCGCTCGTTCCAGTTAACCCCAGAAGCTTATAGGAAGCGTTTCAGAGAGATGATCAAAGTGGGGCATGTACGTTTGCTGAGACAGCAAGGGATCTGGAAGACGATTCCAGAAGTGGATTGAAGCTGCTGGAGTTGGATCTTACGCTGACCTGAAGCAATTGATGGTCATGGAGAAGTTCTTGGAGAG
>WNGS01048414.1:0-10842 GCA_020271785.1 Procambarus virginalis | reverse complement strand
TAACACAGTTGACAGCCAATCATTAACACGGCAACCTAACTGCCGGTATGCAAAGGGATCACAAGAGTTCCAACCGGATACTCGGTAATGATGATATGCAATAAACACAATGGCACTGTCAATGGGACAGGCAATAACATGCACAATAATAATCACACAATACTAAATGTGTGGTGTATGTGAAGCTCACATTCACAACGAATGAAATGCCGTGATACCACACAGATAAACATGCATTCACCGTCGATTCACCTATAATCTGCGACAGGTATAAGAAGGTGAGAACTGTGGTTGATCCCTCAGATCAACACAGACACAATAAACAATGACAAGATCTTGTACTTACAGATAAGGTACCATTCCTTACTCACTCACTCAGTCAGGCACATTTATACAAGCACTCGTAGGTGGCCTGATAGCTGGTTTCGCTTGTAGACACGGAGGGTACTCGCAGTATCTTGAGATGATTTCGTGAGTAGGGCGTGCTGTATGCTTAACAGACAGACACACGCACACACACTGGCACTGGCGGTGCGTAAGGTGGTGACGTCACGTAGGAGTGAGGGCGGCGGCAGGCGCTCGAGGTACAGAGGTACAGAGGTACACGCTCGGGACGAGTGGCGGCTGGCGGCGGCTGTGGTATACCATGCAGGTACACTTGTGGTAAAGTCACACACACACAGGTTACTTAGGCGGCGGCACTGCCTTAGTTCACTCTAAGTCACTCACAACGATCTTTGTCACCAGGGGTTACCTGATACCAGTCTGTTTCGCTCTGGAGATTTGTTACTTTAGGCTTCTGAACAATATACTCACTCGTGATTCTGGGCGAGTGTGGTATATCGCAAAGACGCTGAGTTAACTTGACGGTGAGGAATAGACGGTGTTCAGTCTAGTGGCCGATAGACAGAATGACACGTCCTATTTGCAAGAGATCCCTCACAAGAATGAATCTTGCCTGAAGCTCAGGGCGTCTCGTGGGCACACACAAAAGAGTTACAATTGACTAATAGCATTGCAGCAAATGAGCGGGAACCAATCATATTAGCTCGTTCGATGAGCAGTAGCAGGAGTGACGTCATGAACACGTCATAGCTGTTATTCTCCATCGCGCCGGTTGACCCCAGAGGTCAGACGCTGCTGGCGCCTTCCCCTCTGTCACACACTCCTCCAGGCCATGTACTCATTGACCCTTTGGTTGCAAGTATGCTTAACTTCCTGTATCTATTTTCTGCCTGGACATACGGCGGCCTCCGTATTATGAGAGTGTTCCTTGTTAAGTGGGCATTCTGGAGGTACCCAACATGCTAGGTCGCTATCCAGGATTAAGAGAGATAGGCTTTGTGCACGAAGATCAGTGCACTGTGCACTGCAATGCCATTCAAGTTAGCTGTGGGAGAATCTTGGGAGACATACTCCCACACTCAGACCATAAGCTCATTGAAGTGCGAACTAGCATAAATAACGGTAGTAGATCTAAGAGACCCAACAAGTGAGAAGGAATATTCAATCAATTCAATTTCAACAATAAGAGGATTGACTGGGAAAAAAATAAATGTAGACCTTGCAACCATTCAATGGAAGACGGTCTTAAGTGACAAAACTCCCACACAGGGAATAACTCAACTGACAGCTGAAGCTTACAAGGTCTGCTTGAAGCACGTGCCTGTGAAGAGGGGCAGAAAGAGGACCACTCTAGAAAGAGAACGCAGACAACTGTATAGGAGAAGGAAAAATAACGGAAATGCTTCGGCAGACACACTATCACAAGCAAAGAAAATAAGCCTAAGCAGGGAGATCGAAGAAATAGAACAAACGTTGAAGCGATCATATGTGTCTGAGGAAATGGAATTGGAACAGAGAGCTATACAAGAGATAAGGAAAAATCCGAGATATTTTTTCACATACGCTAAATCAAAATCCAAAACCTCAACCAGTATTGGACTATTAATTTCAAATGAAGGTACGTACACAGAGGACAACAAAGAAATTAGTGAAATTCTAAGAAGCCAGTATGAGGCTATGTTTAGCACACCAATAAACAACATGAAAGTTGATGACCCAGACAGCTTCTTTATGAATGACATTCAAGCTGCAGATAATATAATGAATATTACCACAAACTTGGAAGACTTTGCAAGAGAAATTGACAATATGCCTATGCACTCAGCTCCTGGGCCTGATTCATGGAATTCAATATTCATAAAGAAATGTAAAGTACCAGTAGCGAGAGCACTCAGCGTAATATGGAGAAAGAGCCTGGATACAGGGGAGATACCAGCAGCACTTAAATCTGCAGATATAGCTCCATTGCACAAGGGGGGGGGGAGTAAAGCCTTGGCAAAAAATTATAGGCCAGTTGCACTAACATCACACATAATGAAAGTGTTTGAAAGAGTGATTAGGAATCAAATTTCTAGTTTTATGGAAAACAATGAATTGCACAATCCAGGACAACATGGATTTAGAGCAGGAAGATCCTGTCTGTCACAGTTACTCAACCACTATGACAAAATCACAGAAGCCCTAGAAGAAAAGCAAAATGCAGATGTTGTATACACAGACTTTGCAAAGACGTTCGACAAATGTGACCATGGGGTGATACCTCACAAAATGAGGTCAATGGGAATAACTGGAAAAGTAGGACGCTGGATACTCAATTTCCTGTCGAACAGAACACGAAGAGTAACAGTCAATCAGATAAAATCGAGTCCAAGCGATGTTAAAAGCTCTGTACCTCAAGGTACAGTCCTTGCACCGCTACTGTTCCTTATTCTCATATCTGATATAGACAAAAATACACGTCACAGCTTCGTGTCGTTCTTTGCAGATGACACAAAAATCAGCATGAAAATTACCTCTGCTGAAGACATTGAAAAACTACAAGCAGATGTCAACAAAGTTTTCGATTGGGCAGCAGAAAATAACATGATGTTTAACAGTGATAAATTTCAGGTACTCAGGTACGGCAAAAATGAGGAACTGAAACATAATACAGGGTACAAAACACAATCAAATCTTCCCATAGTAGAAAAACAGCATGTCAAGGATTTGGGAATAATGATGTCCGACGATCTAACGTTTAGGGAGCATAACCAAGCAAATATCGCGTCAGCCAGAAAAATGATCGGATGGATTACGAGAACTTTCAAATACAGGGATCCCATCACAATGGTTGTACTCTTCAAGTCACTTGTGTTGTCCCGTCTCGAGTACTGCTCAGTACTCACTTCCCCCTTCAGAGCAGGAGAGATTGCTGAAATAGAGGGAATACAGAGAACATATACGGCACGCATAGACGTGATAAAACACCTAAATTATTGGGATCGTCTCAAAGGTCTCCAAATGTACTCTCTAGAAAGGAGAAGAGAGAGATGCCAAATAATACACACGTGGAAAATACTGGAGGGCCAGGTCCCAAATCTACACAGTAAAATAACAACGTACTGGAGTGAACGATATGGAAGAAAATGCAAGATTGAACCAGTGAAGAGCAGAGGTGCCATAGGCACAGTCAGAGAACACTGTATAAACATCAGAGGTCCGCGGTTGTTCAACGTCCTCCCAGCGACTATAAGAAATATTGCCGGAACAACCGTGGACATCTTCAAGAGAAAACTGGACTGTTTTCTAAGAGAAGTCCCGGATCAGCCGGGCTGTGGTGGGTATGTGGCCCTGCGGGCCGCTCCAAGCAACAGCCTGGTGGACCAAACTCTCACAAGTCGAGCCTGGCCTCGGGTCGGGCTTGGGGAGTAGTAGAACTCCCAGAACCCCATCAACCAGGTATCAACCAGGTATGTAGAGCTAGTACATACAATGCCTAAAGCCACTATTACGCAAAGCGTTTCGGGCAGGAAAAACACTAAAAACTAAAACATTATACTAATTGAGATTAAAGTATAAAATGTGTTGAGAAAATATAAAAATAAAAAATGGGGGAACATGGCAGGAAAACAGCAAAATATAATTTGGTCGACAAACAGCATTGTTTAAAAATAACAAACATGGGTTGACATTGTAGGGGTAAGGTAGGTTACAGGGAGTTAATTAGGTTGTACTTAGTTTTTATCTTAAACTGGTTGAGAGAGGTACAGTCTTTAACCCTTAAGCTGCGCATCGCATCATATGAGGCTTTGACCGACTTGCCGTAAATTGTGCATCGCATCATATGATGCTTTGGAGTATTACGCAAGATTTAAATGGCCCGCGAATACACGGGGTTCACCACACCTTCATCAGGGCGCTTGTAAACAGATGTCATTTTTTTTTAAAATCGTGGGCCAAATTCCCGGGTGTTAGAGGCCTCAGTATTGAGTGAGCTACCAAGCCTGACGCACGCAGCATGAGCTCACAGCACTGCTGTTAAGCTTGTGACCACAGCATCGCCTAAAAATGCCATTATATACTTGTTCATGCTATTATGTAGCGATGATATTATTACAGAAGACCCCTGACTGTGATAAAACTGACCAGGGTTCTGATAATAGCAGGGTTGTGGTGATATTTAGCGCTGTGCTCCATGGAGGGAGGAGTAATGCTGTGGGAGGGGAGGGTTCTGGCATCATCTTCTGACTGTGAGTGGCCACCTTTTATTGACTGCATTCACCATACCAGCTTAGTGGTTCGCTATGGTGAACACAAATGTAGATACTTATGTATAACGAGTGTATAGAGGGTATAAACAGCAATAGGAATAGGTTGGGAACCGCCATTTTGGTGAGGGAGGTGGCGTCGTCTGCACGATTTATCATGTTGTTTACTGGTGACTACTATGGTCTTTGGGTACCATACCAGTTTACTTGTACAAGTATGGTGAATAAAACTGGTAGATACTTTTATATAATATGTGTGTATATAGCGTAATAACACCACAAAAAGTATTGTTGGAGGAGAAATATTAGTACGTCTGGCCTTGAGGGCGGCCGCCATCAGCTAACTGTGTGAGTGGCTACGTCTTTGTGCCTTTACTCACCATACAAGCTTAGATGTACAGTTATGATGAACAAAACATATAAATACCTATATATAACGTCTGTATATAAAAGCAAAAACAGTATGGTGGGAGGAGAATGGTGGCACGTCAGGTGAGGTGAGGGAGGGAGGGAGAGAGAGGCAGCCAGTGGCTGGGTGCCACTGACACTGCCACTCAGCATACCAACTTAGTGGTTCTTTATGGTGAACACGAATGTAGATACTTATATATAGTGTGTGTTTATAGTGAATAAAAGCAAAAAAAGTATTGTGGGAGGAGAATGTGGGCGAGTCAGGTGACTTGAGGGAGTGAGGAAGTAGCAGCCAGTGGCGGGCTGCCACTGGCACACCCACTCAGCATGCCAACTTAGTGGTTCGTTATGGTGAACAAAACATGCAGATACTTATATATAACCTGTGTATATAATGTAATAACTGACAAAGTATTTGTTCACTGCTTGATGAACATAATAATTGAATCAACAATATGCGCACTATATTTTTGAGTACAGCAATGATTTACTCATTTTATTATATAAATATATCACACTACACACTGTTGAATAATATTACAGCAAAAAAAACTATGAAAAATCAATCAGAGACATTGAAATAATTAGGTAATTATCTCTTTGTGGCAACTCCGGCCTGACAGCTGGGGAGCAACAGACCATCTGGGACGCACGCTGAGTCAGCGCCTTTTTTTTTTTTTTGCCAAACTTCCCCGCCCTATAGCAGGAAATATATGCCACTTACGATTTTTTTATTATTTTTCCCATGATCAGTGAACACAAATTAACAGGTTAGGAAGAAAAAAGTTTTTTTTTTTTTATGCGCCTGTGGGTGTCAAATGGTATATAGCCATGCGCCATTTAAGGGTTAACATGATTGGGAAGGCCATTCCACATTCTGGGTCCCTTGATTTGTAGATCATTTCTAGTTTGATTAAGTCATACTCTTGGAATATCAAAAAGGTACAGAGTTGGATATTGTTCTAATATTGTCCTTCTCCTAAGTGGAGAATAACTCGGCCAAATCCGCCAGTGAAACCAAAGACCATAAGCAAAGTAGGCTTAAAACAATAATATAGTAGCAGAAAAAAAAAAACAGAATAAACTCAATAATTACAAATACTAGCAGAGGGAGGGGGGTGAAGGGAGGAAACCAAAAACCCGAAGTGAATAGAAAAGAACTTAGATAAATATATAACATAAGGTAATAAATAATATATTGCCACCAGTCAACATGAAAAGCAGCTAGGAGTCGTCTGGGATTCGTCCTGAAGTCGTCCTAACGCCAACTGGAGATCATCTTGTAATCATCCTGGAACAGGAAGGCGCCAGCCAACAAGAAGGCATCATGCAGGCATCAAGAAGTCGTCTTTTAGTCAACACTAAGTCACCTTGCAGGTGATTGCAGACATTCACTACTACAGGAAGACCTGGATAAACTGGAGGAAAGGTCTAGAAAAAAAGGCTGCTAAAGATCAACTCAGAAGACATTGATAAACTAAAAACAGATATTAACAAAGTTTTCGATTGGGTAGCAGAAAATAACATGATGTTTAACGGTGATAAATTCCAGGTACTCAGATATGGCAAAAATGAGGATCTTAAACATAATACAGGGTACAAAACACAATCGAATCTGCCCATAGTAGGAAAACGGCATGTCATGGATTTGGGAATAATGATGTCCGACGACCTAACGTTTAGGGAGCATAACCAAGCAAGTATTGCGTCAGCCAGAAAAATGATAGGATGGATTTCAAGAACCTTCAAGTCCAGAGATCCCATCACAATGGTTGTACTCTTCAAATCACTTGTGTTGTCCCGTCTTGAGTACTGCTCAGTACTCACTTCCCCCTTCAGAGCAGGAGAGATTGCTGAATTGAGGGAATACAGAGAACATATACGGCACACATAGACGAGATAAAGCACCTAAATTATTGGGATCGTCTCAAAGCTCTCCAAATGTACTCACTAGAAAGGAGACGAGAGATAAACCAAATAATATACACATGGAAAATACTGGAGGGACAGGTCCCAAATCTGCACAGTAAAATAACAACGCACTGGAGTGAACGACATGGAAGAAAATGCAGAATAGAACCAGTGAAGAGCAGAGGTGCCATGGGCACAATCAAAGAACACTGTATGAACATCAGAGGTCCACGGTTGTTCAACGTCCTACCAGCGAGCATCAGAACAGGAACAACCGTGGACATCTTCAAGAGGAAACTAGATTGTTTCCTTCAAGAAGTGCCGGACCAACCGGGATGTGGTGGGTATGTGGGCCTGCGGGCCGCTCCAAGCAACAGCCTGGTGGACGAAACTGTCACAAGTCAAGTCTGGCCTCGGGCCGGGCTTGGGGAGTAGAAGAACTCCCAGAACCCCATCAACCAGGAAAGTGTAAGGTAAAGAAAATAGGTGAAGGCTGCAAATTCACAAGGCAAGACAAGAAATATGAGTTAGAATTAAATATATGAATATAGTAAATAACATCAACGGCGCACAAGGAGAACCGCAGCAGAAGTAGTATGTCCAACTGTAAGCAATTGTGTTCAAAATAAGACTGGAATAAACTGTCAATTAAGAAAAGTCAAAATTAAACAAAAAATTGTGTAATAAACCAATACTACAAAATTGCAAAGTTAATACAGCACAAAGCTTAGGCTGGAAAGGCCAATGCCGCATGATAATTGCGCTCATAATAAAGAAACTGGACGTTAACCGTAATGATATGACAGTATTAACAATACCACGTAAAATTTAGCAGCACTGGAGACTGTCATTAAATGATAAATCCAAGACGTGAAACATTGAATTTGTTAAATAATAAATTTAAAACATCGCCGAACAGGTCCAAACGGGAAATGACAAGAGTAAGGTCAAGCACAACATAGAAATCACTGTATAAATAGATAAATAAGAGAACGTCCCACACTGGGGCCGGGAAACCTTAACCTTAACATTAAACCAACATTAACGTAGCATGTATAACACAAACACCAATGGCAAAAAGCGGCAAAATAAGGGATTAATATAAACAACCGTTGCCAAATGTAAACTGCAAAATCCTGCCCCGGAACATCAGCAGCTGTACACTGCAGCTGGACATCGGCAACTGGAGCATCAACATCTACTGAAGATAAATAAATAGCGGCAACAGGCCACCAGGGAAATCTTCAGTGGTAAGTAGAAGTCCAACTGCAAGACTATTAGGGGCCATTAGAACCTGGGAGCTAGCGTTAAGGGAACGCCGGGAACGAACTGAAGCTAAAGCTGAAGCTTTCCTTGCCAAAAGGGGCGAAAATATCAGCAGCTAGCACGTCAGCAGCTGGAATAACAACGCTGAAACAGCAACAGCTGTAGCATCGACGGCTGGGACAGCGACAGCTAGAACGTCAGCAGCCGGCACCTCAGCAGCTGCTGAAGATACAAAATTAGCGGCAAATGGGCCAATGGGGAAACTGCCGTAGTAAGGAAAGGCAACTGCAAAACAATTTATGCTCAAAATAAGGCTGGAATATAACTCGTTAGAGAATGGGATGAATACATGAAGCTGAAAATAAAATGCAATCAAATACAATAAATTGAAAAGGAGTGATAGTAATAGGCACGACAGCAGGAACGCTTCAGCTGGAACCCCGCCCGCTGGAACTTCAGGGGCTGGAACGTCAGCAGCTGGAACGGGAGCAGGAACGTCCATGGCAGGAACCTCGATAGCTGGAATGCAGTAGCATGGACGTTAACAGTTGGTACCGCATCAACTGGAACATAAGGAACAACTTCAGCCGGAGCATGGCAGACGAAACGTCTGGATAAACCAGCAGCTTGGGAGGCCGCAGTTTCTTCCTGACACACCGGGAACTGGTGGCCCAGCCAAGGGCGTAGGAACCGAAGTTGGCCTAGGCAAGGGCATAGAACTGAAGGGGCCCCAGCCTGGGGCATAATAAACCAAAATGGCCCCAGCCTGCTGGGGCATAAACGGCAGTGGCCCCATCCTGGGGCGTAACAACTGAAGTGGCCCTACCCTGGGGCATAATATACAAAAGTGAACCCATCCTGGGCATAGAACTGAAGTGGCCTCGACCTGAGCCACAGTAAACTGAAGTGGCCCCACCATGGACCACAGTAAACTGAAGTGGCCCCCAGCCTGGGGCATATAAACTGAAGTGGCCCCAGCCTGGGCATAGGAACTGAAGTGGCCCCAGCCTGGGGCATAGGAACTGAAGTGGCCCCAGCCTGGGGCATAGGAACCGAAGTGTCCCTAGCCTGGGCATAGAAACTGAAGTGGCCCCAGCCTGGGGCATAAGAACTGAAGTGGCCCCAGCCTGGGGCATAGGAACTGAAATGGCCCCAGCCTGTTGCATAGGAACTGAAGGGGCCCCAGCCTGGGGCATAGGAACTGAAGAGGCCCCAGCCTGGGGCATAAGAACTGAAGTGGCCCCAGCCTGCGGCATAAGAACTGAAGTGGCCCCGTCCAAAGTAGCGCCAAGGGGCCCCAAGGGGCACCTTGAAAGGAGTTCCAGCACCCTGGGCCGCCGAGGGAGAGGTGGGCCAGGGCCCAAAGGGCCCACCCCATAAGGCTTGAAAGTCACGAGGGCCCGGGCCACGTGTGTGGCACCACCAGACAGAGCGTTGCCAACCCGCCGGCGGGAGAAAGCCCCACACAGGCGTGCCACAGGGGCGTGCCCTAGCGTGCCACAGAGGGCAAGGAGGGACCTCACGGCTTGGCGCCCAAGAAAGAAGCAGCTAGGCCCTCCGGCCCGGCCAGGGAGGAAGCTAGCTAAAGCGGCACGACGCGTACCACAAGGGACACGGCACTAGGTACACGCCAGACACTGGGGCAGTGTCTGGCGTGTCCCTACTTGAGATGACATACTCTCCAACACTATATCTGCGATTGCCTTGTTATTAGTGACTTCATACCAAATGGTGTGAGGTACTTTGAGCTCTGTAATTACTACATCCACTCAGGAATATTGGAAGATATTCTTGTGCTGCACCCAGATTTTGCCAGTGGAGGCTAATAGATCAGCCTTAAGTATTTTGTTCTCTCCTGATTCCATGTATGACTGGCCGTCCTGTGAGGTGGGGATGTTGGATGAGCTTGTAGCTGGTTTTTGATCTACACTGTGTGGTCCTTCATACAGAATAGGGAAGCAGCACATTGCTGTATATACCTAAGAATGTTAAAAAAAATACATTGTTTGAGAGGAGTCTTGTAGAAACTGGTAAGAGTAGTTATAATATAATGTTTCCATGATTCAATGCTTACCTCTTGTGAAAATCATGAAATTGTTGTTTAGTTAGAGTTGATTTGTTTTCTGGGGAGAGCCCCGTCGGCTCCCTGGAGCTATACCAGGCTGATATGCTAATGTCAGACTTTGGCATTACCCATGTATGCCTATCCATCCTGTGAGATGGGAGTATTAGATGAACTTATAGCTAGTTTTTTATCTACACTGTAATCTTCCATATGAATAGGGGAGCAGCACATTGCTGTGTATACCTAAGCTTCGTAATAAAAAAATCAGTAATAAAGATTTTAAATTATAGTTTGTATTATTGCAAGTATTATCCTTATTAAATCATGTTAACCATGGATCATTAAGATCTCGTGTCGATATGTAATAGTCATATTCTTTTGAATCATTCATTAAATTGTGCATTATGTCTCAATTTTCACTTCCTTGGATATACTGTACAGTACAAAAAGATAGGATAAAAATAAACCAGTAATATTCTTTCATTATATTTTTTATTTAAATAACTGCATCAATATTTTTACAGCTGACAGAATTTGTTTTACCATACAGGTGCATTGTTTATTAAAAAAAAATTGGATTATTGTTACACACAATAC
>WNGS01048412.1:25956-41565 GCA_020271785.1 Procambarus virginalis | reverse complement strand
AGTAAGTTTCTTCTGTGTGTGTGTGTGTGTACTCACTTAATTGTACTCACCTAATTATGCTGGCGGGGGTTGAGCTTTGGCTCTTTGGTCCCGCCTCTCAAATTGTCAATCAACTGGTGTACAGATCCTGAGCCTATTGGGCTCTATCATATCTACATTTGAAACTGTGTATGGAGTCAGCCTCCACCACATCATTCCTAGTGCATTCCATTTATTAACTACTCTGACACTGAAAAAATTCTTTCTAACGTCTCTGTGGCTCATCTGGGTACTAAGTTTCCACCTGTGTCCCCTTGTTCTGTCCCACCCGTGCTGAGAGTTTGTCTTGTCCACCCTGTCAATTCCCCTGAGAATTTTGTCGGTGGTTATCATGTCTCCCTTACTATTCTCTGTTTCCAGGGATGTGAGGTTCCGCTCCTTTAGCCTTTCCTCGTAGCTCAATCCTCTCAGTTCGGGACGAGCTGGTGGCATACAGCTGAATCTTCTCTAACTTTGTCTTGTGTTTAACTAGGTATGGACTCCAGGCTGGAGCTGCATACTCCAGGATGGTCTACATAAGTGGTATACAGGGTTCTGAAAGATTCCTTACACAAGTTTCTAAAGGCAATTCTTATGTGGCCAGTCTAGCATATGCCGCTGACGATATTCTTTTGATGTGGGCCTTGGACAGGTTCTGTGTGATATCAACCCCAAATCTTTCTCTCTATTTGACTCTTGCAGGATTTCACCTCCCAGAGATACCTTGTGTTCAGGCCTCCTGCTCCTTTGCCTAATTTATCACCTTACACTTTCCTGAGTTGAACTTTAGCAGCCATTTTCTAGACCATTCCTCCAGTTTATCCAGTTATCCTGTAGTCTCTGTAGTCTTCATCCGTCTTGATTCTTCTCATAATTTTTGCATCATCAGCAAGCATTGAGAGGAATGAGTCTATACCCTCCGGAAGATCCTTTATATATTAGAAACAGTACTGAGCCCTGTGGGAATCCGCTGGTGACATCTCGCCACTCTGATGTCTCCGCTCTCACTGTTACTCGCTGTTTTCTGTTGCTAAGTACTCCCTTATCCACTGGAGCACCTTCCCTTTTACGCCTGCCTGTTGCTCCAACTTTTTTAACAGGCTTTTATGGGGTACTGCGTCAATGGCTTTTTGACAGTCCAGGAAAATGCAGTCGGCCCACCCTTCTCTTTCCTGTCTAATTTTTGTTGCCTGGTCATAGAATTCTATTAAACCTGTGAGGCACGATTACCATCCCTGAACCCAAGTTGGTGGTGCGTTACAAAGTTATTTCCCTCCAGAAGCTCTACGAGCCATTTCCTCACGATCTTCTCCATCACCTTGCATGGTATACAAGTTAAGGAAACTGGCCTGTAGTTCAGTGCCTCTTGCCTGTCACCCTTGTTGTATATTGGACCACGTTAGCTGTCTTCCAACTTTCTGGTAAATCTCCTGTTTCCAGTGACCTGTTATACCATAGAGAGTGGCACACTTAGTGCTTCTGCTCTTCCTTTAGTATCCATGGTGAGAATCTGTCAGGCCCAACAGCCTTTGTCAAATCCAGCTCCAGCGGACACCTTTTGACCTCATCACTGGTGAGGTCAAATTCCTCCAAGGTTGCTTGGTTTGCCGCCTCCACACGTAGTGCAGGTCTTCTCCTTGTTGTATTGTGAAGACCTCCTGGAATCTCTTGTCGAGTTCTTCACACACTTCCTTATCATTCTCTGTGTATCTGTTCTCCCCTTTTCGCAGCTTCATCACTTGTTCCTTCACTGCTGTTTTCCTCCTGATGTGGCTGTGGAGCAGCTTTGGTTGGGTCTTGGCTTTACTCGCGATGTCATTTTCAAACTGTCTCTCTGCTGCCCTCCTCACTCTGAGGTACTCATTTCTGCCCCTCTGGTATCTCTCCCTGCTCTCTGGTGTTCTGTTATTTCTGTAGTTTCTCCATGTTCTTTTACTCAGCTGTTTCGCTACCTTGCATTCCTAATTGAACCATTGGTTTTTCTGTTGTTTTTCGTTATTCTCCTTTTGGACGGGGATAAACCTGTCTGCAGCTTCCTGGCACTTATGGGTGACAAAATCCATCATGACCTGCACATTCATGTCTCTAAGTTCTGTTTCCCATGGTATTCCCCTGAGGAAGTTCCTCATCTCGTCATATTTTCCTCTTCGGTAATTCAGTCTTTTTCCCTCCGATCCCATCCTTGGATAGGTTATCCCTACCTCCACCAAGTACTCAAAGGTCAGTACACTGTGGTCACTCAATCCTATGGGGATTTCAACTTTGACTTTCCTTATTTCTGACTCATTTAGGGTGAATATCAAGTCGAGTCTAGTTGGTTCATCATTGCCTCTCACTCTTGTGGGCTCCTTGACATGCTGGCTCAGAAAATTCCTAGTTGTCACTTCCAAGAGTTTAACTCTCCACGTATCTGCACCACCATGTGGGTCCCCATTCTCCAGTCTATTTTTCCATTGTTGAAATCGCCCATGATTAAGAGTCTTGAGCCATTCCTGCAGGCAACTGAAGCTGCTCTTTCTATTATATTAATGGATGCCATGTTGTTCCTATCAAACTCCTGTCTAGGTCTTTTGTCATTTAAGGGAGGGTTGTAAATGACTGCCACTATTATCTTAGGTCCACCCACTGTTATAGTTCCTGTTATGTGTACTCACCTAGTTGTACTTACCTAGTTGTGCTTCCGGGGGTTGAGCTCTGGCTCTTTGGTCCCGCCTCTCAACTGTCAATCAACAGGTGTACAGGTTCCTGAGCCTATTGGGCTCTATCATATCTACACTTGAAACTGTGTGTGTACTCACCTAATTGTGCTTGCGGGGGTTGAGCTTTGGCTCTTTGGTCCCGCCTCTCAACTGTCAATCAACTGGTGTACAGATTCCTGAGCCTATTGGGCTCTATCATATCTACACTTTAAGCTGTGTATGGAGTCAGCCTCCACCACATCACTTCCTAATGCATTCCATTTGGCAACCACTCTGACACTAAAAAAGTTCTTTCTAATATCTCTGTGGCTCATTTGGGCACTCATTTTCCACCTGTGTCCCCTTGTGCGTGCGCCCCTTGTGTTAAATAGCCTGTCTTTATCTACCCTATCAATTCCCTTCAGAATCTTAAATGTGGTGATCATGTCCCCCCCTAACTCTTCTGTCTTCCAGCGAAGTGAGGTTTAATTCCCGTAGTCTCTCCTCGTAGCTCATACCTCTCAGCTCGGGCCCTAGTCTGTGTGGCAAACCTTTGAACCTTTTTCAGTTTAGTCTTATCCTTGACTAGATATGGACTCCATGCTGGGGCTGCATACTCCAGGATTGGCCTGACATATGTGGTATACAAAGTTCTGAATGATTCTTTACACAAGTTTCTGAATGCCGTTCGTATGTTGGCCAACCTGGCATATGCCGCTGATGTTATCCTCTTGATATGTGCTGCAGGAGACAGGTCTGGCGTGATATCAACCCCCAAGTCTTTTTCTTTCTCTGATTCCTGAAGAATTTCCTCTCCCAGATGATACCTTGTATCTGGCCTCCTGCTCCCTACACCTATCTTCATTACATTACATTTGGTTGGGTTAAACTCTAACAACCATTTGTTCGACCATTCCTTCAGCTTGTCTAGGTCTTCTTGAAGCCTCAAACAGTCCTCTTCTGTTTTAATCCTTCTCATAATTTTGGCATCGTCCGCAAACATTGAGAGAAATGAATCGATACCCTCCGGGAGATCATTTACATATATCAGAAACAAGATAGGACCGAGTACAGAGCCCTGTGGGACTCCACTGGTGACTTCACGCCAATCGGAGGTCTCACCCCTTACCGTAACTCTGCTTCCTATTGCTTAGGTACTCCCTTATCCACTGGAGCACCTTACCAGCTACACCTGCCTGTCTCTCCAGCTTATGTACCAGCCTCTTATGCGGTACTGTGTCAAAGGCTTTCCGACAATCCAAGAAAATGCAGTCCGCCCAGCCCTCTCTTTCTTGCTTAATCTTTGTCACCTGATCGTAGAATTCTATCAAGCCTGTAAGGCAAGATTTGCCCTCCCTGAACCCATGTTGGCGATTTGTCACGAAGTCTCTTCTCTCCAGATGTGTTACCAGGTTTTTTCTCACGATCTTCTCCATCACCTTGCATGGTATACAAGTCAAGGACACTGGCCTGTAGTTCAGTGCCTCTTGCCTGTCGCCCTTTTTGTATATTGGGACCACATTCGCCGTCTTCCATATTTCTGGTAGGTCTCCCGTCTCCAGTGACTTACTATACACTATGGAGAGTGGCAAGCAAAGTGCCTCTGCACACTCTTTCAGTATCCAAGGTGAGATCCCGTCTGGCCCAACAGCCTTCCTAACATCCAGATCCAGCAGGTGTCTCTTTACCTCCTCTCTCGTAATTTCGAACTCTTCCAAGGCCGCCTGATTTACCTCCCTTTCTCCTAGCACAGTGACCTCACCTTGTTCTATTGTGAAGACCTCCTGGAACCTCTTGTTGAGTTCTTCACACACCTCTTTGTCATTCTCTGTATACCTGTCCTCGCCTGTTCTAAGTTTCAATACCTGTTCTTTCACTGTTGTTTTCCTTCTGATGTGACTGTGGAGTAGCTTTGGTTCGGTCTTGGCTTTGTTTGCTATATCATTTTCAAAACTTTTCTCTGCTTCTCTTCTCACCCTGACGTACTCATTCCTGGCTCTCTGGTATCTCTCTCTGCTTTCTGGTGTTCTGTTATTCCGGAAGTTCCTCCACGCCCTTTTGTTCAGTTTCTTCGCTTCCATACATTCCCTATTATACCATGGATTCTTCTGTTGCTTCTCGGATTTTTCCCTTTGGACCGGGATGAACCTGTTTACTGCCTCCTGACACTTTTGGGTAACATAGTCCATCATACCCTGTACAGACTTATCTCTGAGGTCTGAGTCCCAAGGTATTTCACTTAGGAAACTTCTCATCTGTACATAATTCCCTTTCGGAATGCCAGCCTTTTGATTCCTAGTTCTTTTTTGGGGGAGATAATTCCTAGCTCTACCAGGTACTCAAAGTTCAATACACTATGGTCACTCATTCCCAAGGGCGCTTCCATCTTAACTTCCCTTATATCCCACTCATTTAGGGTAAATATCAAATCAAGCATTGCTGGTTCATCTTCTCCTCTCATTCTTGTTGGGTCATTGACGTGCTGGCTTAGAAAGTTTCTTGTTGCCACATCCAGCAGCTTAGCTCTCCATGTTTCTGGTCCTCCATGCGGGTCTCTGTTCTCCCAATCTATCTTCCCATGGTTGAAGTCTCCCATTATTAGTAGTCCAGATCCATTCCTGCTAGCAACAGAAGCTGCTCTTTCTATTATGTTAATGGTGGCCATGTTGTTTCTATCATATTCCTGTCTAGGTCTTCTGTCATTTGGTGGAGGATTATATATGACTACGACTATAATTTTTTTCCCTCCATTTGTTATGGTACCTGCTATGTAGTCACTGAAACCTTCACAGCCCTGAACAACCATCTCCTCAATATCCCAGCCTTTTCTTACCAGTAGAGCTACACCACCACCACCTCTTCCTTCCCTCTCTTTCCTCATAACATAATAGTCCTGTGGGAACACTGCATTTGTTATCGTTTTCGTCAGTTTTGTTTCTGTGAGGGCTATTATGTCTGGGTTTTCCTCTAGTACCCGTTCTCCAAGCTCATTCGCTTTATTTGTAATTCCATCTATGTTAGTGTACATTGCTTTGAGGCTCACTTTCCTCTGTCCCTTCTCAAATCGCCTCCTTGGTGAGTGTTCTGCTGGTGGGGGAAGCTGTTCCATGGGTGTGAAGACCTGTGAGGTGGATAACAGGGTCTCAGAGGATACTAGGACGAGGGGCGGGGGATCCAGTGAAGGGGGAGGGGCAGGGAGGGTATGGGGTGAAAGGGGAGGGAGGACAGGAGGGAAAGGAGGGGAGGGAAGACTCTGCGGGAGGAGGGGAGGGGCAGAAGGGTGGGGATTGGGTGTGGGGGAGGGGTAGGTGGGTTTTCTATGCAGAGGGTGGCGGGGTTATCCTCCCCTCTGGTGTTACTGGGTAGCTGGTTGTGGGTTCCCCCCTCGCATCTGGGGGTGTTGTGTTGGTAGCTGTGACCTCCTGGTTTTCCCCTCTCGCCCTGCGCCTCTTCCTTGCTTCTGCCGCCACGGCTCTCTCCTCCCTTGTCATGTCTCTTTGGAGGAATACATTTTTTAATTTTACCACGTTTTTCAGGGAGCTCTTCCTTGATAGAATCTTCTCCTTTGAGCTCTCGTTTGCAAAGACTATCTTTATCACTCGGTCTCGGTCTTTGTTGTACCAACCTAGCCTGAAAACCTTCTCAATGCTATGCTCAGCCCCTTCCATGTCTAGTGCCTTCAGTACTTCATTCACTGCCGCTTTGTCCTTGTCATTCCACTCTGTCCTGTTAGAGCCTTCCTGCTCTTTAATGCCCACAGCAACCACTGATCTGTTCCTTTCCAACAGTTGGCTAGTGGAGTGTGCCGCCTCCTGTGAGGTGGCTGTGTGTGTGTGTGTGTGTGTGTGTGTGTGTGTGTGTGTGTGTGTGTGTGTGTGGTGTGGTGTGAGTGTGAGGTGGTGTGTGTGTGTGTGTGTGTGTGTGTGTGTGTGGTGTGTGTGTGTGTGTGTGTGTGTGTGTGTGTGGGTGTGTGTGTGTGTGGTGTGTGTGTGTGAGGTGTGTGTGTGTGTGTGTGTGTGTGTGTGTATGTGTGAGTGTACTCACCTAGTTGTACTCACCTTGTTGTGTCTGCAGGATCGAGCATTGACTCTTGGATCCCGCCTTTCGAGCAGTGGTTGTTTACAGCAATGACTATGGTCCTATTTCCCTATCATACCTGGTTTTAAATTATGAATAGTATTGTTTCCACAACCTGTTCCTTATGTGCATTCCATTTTCCCACTACTCTCACGCTAAAAGAAAACTTCCTAACATCCCTGTGACTCATCTGAGTTTCCAGCTTCCACCCATGTCCCCTCGTTCTGTTACTATTCCGTGTGAACATTTCGTCTATGTCCACTCCGTCAATCCCTCTGAGTATTTTATACGTTGATATCATGTCCCCCCCTCTCCCTTCTTCTTTCTATTGTCGTAAGGCACAGTTCCCTCAGGCGCTCCACACACCCCATCCCTCGTAGCTCTGGGACGAGTCTCGTTGCAAACCTCTGAACCTTTTCCAGTTTCTTTATATGCTTCTTCAGATGGGGACTCCATGATGAGGCGGCATACTCTAAGACTGTCCTCACGTAGGCAGTGTAAAGCGCCCTAAATGCCTCCTTACTTAGGTTTCTGAATGATGTTCTAACTTTTGCCAGTGTAGAGTACGCTGCTGTCGTTATCCAATTTATATGTGCCTCAGGAGATAGATTAGGTGTTACGTCCACACCCAGGTCTCTTTCTCGTGTCGTCACAGGTAGGCTGTTCCCCTTCATTGTGTACTGTTCCTTTGGTCTCCTATCTACTAGTCCCATTTTCATAACTTTACATTTGCTCGTGTTGAATTCAAGTAGCCATTTCTCTGACCATCTCTGCAACCTGTTCAGGTCCTCTTGGAGGATCCTGCAATCCTCATCTGTCACAACTCTTCTCATCAACTTTGCGTCATCCGAAAACATCGACATGTAGGACTCTACGCCTGTAAACATGTCGTTAACATATACTAGAAATAGAATTGGTCCCAGCACCGATCCTTGTGGTACTCCACTTGTTACTGTTCGCCAGTCCGACTTCTCGCCCCTTACCGTAACTCTTTGGCTCCTTCCTGTTAGGTAGTTCCTTATCCATGCTAGGACCTTTCCCCCCACCCCCGCCTGCCTCTCGAGTTTGAACAGCAGTCTCATGTGCGGTACTGTGTCAAAGGCTTTATGGCAGTCCAGAAATATGCAGTCTGCCCAACAATCTCTGTCCTGTCTTATCCTCGTTATTTTATCATAGAATTCCAGAAGGTTTGTTAGGCACGATTTCCCTGTCCAGAACCCATGGTGATGTTTGTTCACAAACCTAACGTTCTCCAGGTGTGCAACCAGTCGTAGCCTAATTATACACTGCTTGCACGAAGCAGTGCACTTATGCACTGTGTGTGTGTGTGTATTTTGTGTGTGGTTGTGTGTGTGTGTGTGTGTGTGTGTGTGTGGTGTGTGTGTGTGTGTGTGTGTGTGTGTGTGTGTGTTTGGTGTGTGTATGTGTGTGTGTTGTACTCACCTATGTGTCTGCAGGATCGAGCATGACTCTTGTATCCCGATGTGTGTGTGTTGTGTGGTTGTAAATTACCTAAGTGTAATTACCTAAGTGTAGTTCAGGATGAGAGCTACGCTCGTGGTGTCCCCGTCTTCCCAGCACTCTTGTGTGTGTGGTGTGTGTGTGTTGGTGTGTGTGTGTGTTGTGTGTGTGTGTGTGTGTGTGTGTGTACTCACCTATTTGTACTCACCTATTTGTGCTTGCGGGGGTTGAGCTTTGGCTCTTGGTCCCGCCTCTCAACTGTCAATCAACCGGTGTACAGATTCCCGAGCCTACTGGGCTCTTATCATATCTACCCTTGAAACTGTGTATGGAGTCAGCCTCCACCACATCACTGCCTAATGCATTCCATCCGTTAACTACTCTGACACTGAAAAAGTTCCTTCTAACGTCTCTGTGGCTCATGTGGGTACTCAGTTTCCACCTGTGTCCCCTTGTTCGCGTCCCCCCAGTGTTGAATAGTTTGTCCTTGTCTACCCGGTCGATTCCTCTGAGGATTTTGTAGGTTGTGATCATATCTCCCCTTACTCTTCTGTCTTCCAGTGTCGTAAGGTGCATTTCCCGCAGCCTGTGTGTGTGTGTGTGTGTGTGTGTACTCACCTAATTGTGCTTGGGGGGTTGAGCTCTGGCTCTTTGGTACCGCCTCTCAACCGCCAATCAACAGGTGTACAGGTTTCTGAGCCTATTGGGCTCTATCATATCTACACTTGAAACTGTGTATGGAGTCAGCCTCCACCACATCACTTCCTAATGCATTCTATTCGTCAACCACTCTGACACTAAAAAAAGTTCTTTCTAATATCTCTGTGGCTCATTTGGGCACTCAGTTTCCACCTGTGTCCCCTAGTGCGTGTCCCCCTTGTGTTAAATTGCCTGTCTTTATCTACCCTATCAATTCCCTTGAGAATCTTGAATGTGGTGATCATGTCCCCCCTAACTCTTCTGTCTTCCAGCGAAGTGAGGTTTAATTCCCGTAGTCTCTCCTCGTAGCTCATACCTCTCAGCTCGGGTACTAGTCTGGTGGCAAACCTTTGAACCTTTTCCAGTTTGGTCTTATCTTTGACTAGATATAGACTCCATGCTGGGGCTGCATACTCCAGGATTGGCCTGACATATGTGGTATACAAAGTTCTGAATGATTCCTTGCACAAGTTTCTGAATGCTGTTCTTGCGTTGGCCCGCCTGGCATATGCCGCTGATGTTATCCTCTTGATATGGGCTCCAGAGGACAGGTCTCGCGTGATGTCAACCCCCAAGTCTTTTTCTCTCTGTGACTCATGAAGAATTACATCTCCCAGATGATACCTAGTATCTGGCCTCCTGCTCCCTACGCCTATCTTCATTACATTACATTTGCTTGGGTTAAACTCTAACAACCATTTGTTTGATCATTCCTTCAGCTTGTCTTGGTCTTCTTGAAGCCTCAAGCAGTCCTCCTCTGTCATAATCCTTCTCATAATTTTGGCATCGTCAGCAAACATTGAGAGAAATGAATCTATTCCCTCCGGGAGATCATTTACATATATCAGAAACCAGATAGGACCGAGTACAGAGCTCTGTGGTATTCCACTGGTGACTTCACGCCAATCCTAGGTCTCACCGCTCACCGTAACTCTCTACTTCCTATTGCTTAGGTACTCCCTTATCCACTGGAGCACCTTACCAGCTACACCTGCCTGTCTCTCCAGCTTATGTACCAGCCTCTTATGCGGTACTGTGTCAAAGGCTTTCCGACAATCCAAGAAAATGCAGTCCGCCCAGCCTTCTCTTTCTTGCTTAATCTATGTCACCTGGTGGTAGAATTCTATTAAGCCAGTCAGGCAAGATTTACCCTCCCTGAATCCATGTTGTCGATTTGCCACGAAGTCCCTTCTCTCCATATGTGTTACTAGGTTTTGTCTCACGATCTTCTCCATCACCTTGCATGGTATACAAGTTAAGGACACTGGCATATAGTTCAGTGCCTCTTGCCTGTCGCCCTTTTTGTATATTGGGACCACGTTCGCCGTCTTCCATATAGGTAGGTCTCCCATCTCCAGTGACCTACTATACACTATGGAGAGTGGCAAGCAAAGTGCCTCTGTACACTCTTTCAATACCCATGGTGAGATCCCGTCTGGACCAACAGCCTTTCTAACATCCAGATCCAGTAGGTGTCTCTTGACCTCCTCACTCGTAATTTCGAACCCTTCCAAGGCCGCCTGGTTTACTTCCCCCTCTCCTAGCACAGTGACCTCACCTTGTTTTATTGTGAAGACCTCCTGGAACCTCTTGTTGAGTTCTTCACACACCTCTTTGTCATTCTCTGTATACCTGTTTTCGCCTGTTCTAAGTTTCATTACCTGTTCTTTCACTGTTGTTTTCCTCCTGATGTGACTATGGAGTAGCTTTGGTTCGGTCTTGGCTTTGTTTGCTATATCATTTTCATAATTTTTATCTGCTTCTCTTCTCACCCTAACATACTCATTCCTGGTTCTCTGGTATCTCTCTTTGCTTTCTGGTGTTCTGTTATTCCGGAAGTTCCTCCACACTCTTTTCTTCAGTCCCTTTGCTTCCATACATGCCCTATTATACCATGGATTCTTCTTTTGCTTCTCGGATTTTTCCCTTTGGGACGGGATGAACTTGTTTACTGCCTTCTGACACTTTTGGGTGACATAGTCCACTATATCTTGTACAGACTTAGCCCTGAGGTCTGTGTCCCAAGGTATTTCCCTTAGGAAACGTCTCATCACCTCATATTTCCCCTTTCGGTAAGCCTGCCTTTTGTGTCCTATTTCTTTTTGGGGGGAGATAATTCCTAGCTCTACCAGGTACTCAAAGTTTAATTCACTGTGGGCACTCATTCCCAAGGGTGCTTCCATCTTAACTTCCCTTATATCTGACTCATTTAGGGTAAATATCAGATCGAACATGGCTGGTTCTTGTTTAACTAGGTATGGACTCCAGGCTGGAGCTGGTGTGTACTCACCTAATTGTACTCACCTAATTGTGCTTGTGGGGGTTGAGCTTTGTCTCTTTGGTCCCGCCTCTCAACTGTCAATCAACTGGTGTACAGATTCCTGAGCCTACTGGGCTGTATCATATCTACATTTGTAACTGTGTATGGAGTCAGCATGCACCACATCACTTCCTTGTGCATTCCATTTATTAACTACTCTGACACTGAAAAAAATCCTTTCTAACGTTTCTGTGGCTCATCTGGGTACAAAGTTTCCACCTGTGTCCCCTTGTTCGTGTCCCACCCGTGCTGAAGAGTTTGTCTTTGTCCACCCTGTCAATAAATTCCCCTGAGAATTTTGTAGGTGGTTATCATGTCTCTCCTTACTCTTCTGTTTTCCTGGGATGTGAGGTTCAGCTCCTTTAGTCTTTCCTCGTAGCTCATTCCTCTCAGTTCCGGGACGAGCCAGGTGGCATACCGCTGAATCTTCTCTAACTTTGTCTTGTGTTTAACTAGGTATGGACTCCAGGCTGGAGCTGCATACTCTAGAATTTGTCTTACATAAGCGGTATACAGGGTCCTGAACGATTTTTTACACAAGTTTCTAAAGGCAGTTCTTATGATGGCCAGTCTAGCATATGCCGGTGATGATATTCCTTTGATGTGGGCCTCTGGGGACAGGTTTGATGTGATATCAATCCCCAGATCTTTCTCTCTATTTGACTCTTGCAGGATTTCACCTCCCAGATGATACCTTGTGTTCAGCCTCCTGCTCCCTTCGCCTAATTTCATTACCTTACACTTTCCTGAGTTGAACATTAGCAGCCGTTTTCTAGACCATTCCTCCAGTTTGGAGGACCTACAGGTCATCCTGTAGTCTCTGTCAATCTTCATCCGCCTTGATTCTTATCATAATTTTGCATCATCAGCAAACATTGATAGGAATGAGTCTATACCCTCCGGAAGATCGTTTACATATATTAGAAGCAGGATGGGTCCAAGTACTGCGCCCTGTGGGAATCCGCTGGTGACATCTCGCCACTCTGATGTCACCCCCCCCCCTCACCGTTACTCGCTGTTTCCTGTTGCTTAAGTACTCCCTTATCCACTAGAGCACCTTCAATTTTACTCCAGCCTATTGCTCAAACTTTTTTTAACAGCCTTTTGTGGAGTACTGTGTCAAAGGCTTTCTGGCAGTCCAGGAAAATGCAGTCGGCCCACCCTTCTCTTTCCTTCCTTATTTTTGTTGCCTGGTTATAGAATTCTTTTAAACCTGTGAGGCACGATTTACCATCCCTGAACTCATGTTTGTGGTGAGTTACAAAGTCATTTCCCTTCAGATGCTCTATGAGCCTTTTCCTCACGATCTTCTCCATCACCTTGCATGGTATAAAAGTTAGGGAAACTGGCTTGTAGTTCAGTGCTTCTTGCCTGTCACCCTTCTTGTATATTGGAACTACGTTAGCTGTCTTCCAACTTTCTGGTAAGTCTCCTGTTTCCAGTAACCTGTTATACACTATAGAGAGTGGCACACGTAGTATTTCTGCACCTTCCTTTAGTATCCATTGTGAGATTCTGTCAGGCCCAAGAGACTTTGTCACATCCATCTCCAGCAGACACCTTTTGACCTCATCACTGGTGAGGTCAAATTCCTCTAAGGTGGCTTGGTTTGCCTCCTCCTCATTTAGTGCAGGGGCTTCTCCTTGTTCTATTGTGAAGACCTTCTGGAATCTCTTGTTGAGTTCTTCACACAGCTCCTTGTCATTCTCTGTGTATCTGTTCTCCCCTTTTCTCAGTTTTCATCATTTGTTCCTTCACTGCTGTTTTCCTCCTGATGTGGCTATGGAGCAGCTTTGGTTGGGTCTTGCCTTTACTCGCTATGTCATTTTCAAACTGTCTCTCTGCTTCCCTCCTCACTCTGAGGTACTCATTACTGGCCCTCTGGTATCTCTCCTTGCTCTCCGGTGTTCTGTTAATTCTGTAGTTTCTCCATGTTCTTTACTCAGTTGCTTCGCTACCTTGCATTCCTGGTTGAACCATGGGTTTTGTTGTTGTTTTCGTTTTTCTCCTTTTGGACAGGGATAAACCTGTTTGCAGCTTCCTGGCACTTCTGGGTGACAAAATCCATCATGTTCTGCATCTTCCTGTTTCTAAGTTCTGTTTCCCATGGTAATCCCCTTAGGAAGTTCCTCATCTCGTCATATTTTCCTCTTCGGTAATTTAGTCTTTTTCCCTCTGATTCCATCCTTGGATATCCCTACCTCCACCAAGTACTCAAAGGTCAGTACACTGTGGTCACTCATTCCTATGGAGGCTTCAACTTTGACTTTCCTTATTTCTGACTCAATCAAGGTGAATATCAAGTCGAGTCTAGTTGGTTCATAATTGCCTCTCACTCTTGTGGGTTCCTTGACATGATGGGTCAGAAAGCTCCTTGTTGCCACTTCCAAGAGTTTAGCTCTCCATGCATCTGCACCATCATGTGGGTCCCCATTCTCCCAGTCTATCTTTCCATGGTTGAAATCGCCCATGATTAAGAGTATTGAGCCATTCCTGCAGGCAACTGAATCTGCTCTCTCTATTATATTAATGGTTGCCATGTTGTTCCTACCAAACTCCTATCTAGGCCTTCTGTCATTTAGGGGAGGGTTGTAAATGACTGCCACTATTATCTTAGGTCCACCCATTGTTATAGTTCCTGTTATGTAATCTCTGAACCCGTCACAGTCCGGAATTTCCATTTCATCAAAACTCCAGTCCTTCCTTACCAGCAGGGCCACTCCTCCACCTCCTCTCTCGTCCCTCTCTTTCGTTACTATATAGTAGTCCTTTGGAAACACAGCATCTGTTATGACTCCTGACAATTTTGTTTCCGTGAGTCCTATTACATCTGAGTTTTCTTCTTGCGCCCTTTCTGCCAGTTCACTTGCTTTATTGGTAATCCCATCAATGTTTGAGTACATTACCTTGAAGCTTACTTTCTTATATCCAATTTCACTATCACTCCCCACAAGTGTAGGAAGTTGATCCATGGTCATTGCTACTTGGGTAGGCTCATTCTCCTGTGAGGTAGTTGCCAGGGGTTCAGGGGAAGGGGAAGTGGGAGTGGAAGGCTTAGGTCTTGCTCAGGCCTGCTTGGGGCAGGAAGAAGTCCTGGGGGGTGAGGAGGCAGGGATTGCTTGGGGAGAGGGCACGCCCTCCTGTGATGTAGTTGATAGGGGTTTGGGGGGAGGCGGAGTGGGGGGATGGAGGGCTTAGGGCTCTCCTGGGCCTGCTTGGGGCAGGAAGAAGACCAGAGGCTGGGAAAGCAGGGGGGTACCTGGGGTAAGGGGAGATGGAGGATTTGGGTTTTATGATGGGCATTGTGCAGGGACAAAGAAGGGTTTGTGGTGGGGGGGTCCTATTGGGTGATGGGCTGGGATGTTGCATTCCCCCCAGGGGTTCCTGAGTTGCTGGATTGGGGTTCCCCACTCCTCTCTGGGATTGCTGGGTTGGAGGCGGAGGTTCCCTGGCTCCCTTCCCTCTCTTTGCGCCTTTTCCTTGCATCTGCTGCCCTTACTATCTCGTCTCTGGTCATGTCTCTCTGAACATATACCTCTTTGAAATTCCTTGCATACTTCAGCTTGCTCTTCTTTACTAGGATGTCCCCTTTGATGACCTCGCTCTTGAATACTACCTTGATCAATCTCTTTTTGTTTTTGTTGTACTGGCCAGTCCTGTTCTATGTCTCGTTCAGCCCCTTCCATTCCTATCTCCTTTATTTTCCCCTGCCACTGCAGCTTTGTCTTTAGTCCTCCATTCCTCCCTTGTGGAACCCTCTTGTTCCTTCACATGTTTGTTTTTCCCCCAATTGTAGGGGGTCACGTGGACGGGCTACGTCCACGTCAACGACCCCCAATTGTAGGGTCCCTGCCATATGTTGTGTGTGTGTGTACTCACCTAGTTACTCCCCTAGTTGTGCTTGCGGGGTTGAGCTCTGGCTCTTTGGTCCCGCCTCTCAACCGTCAATCAACAGGTGTACAGTTTCCTGAGCCTAATGGGCTCTATCATATCTACACTTGAAACTGTGTATGGAGTCAGCCTCCACCACATCGCTTCCTAATGCATTCCATTTGTCAACCACTAACCACTGTGTGTGTGTGTGTGTGTGTGTGTGTGTGTGTGTGTGTGTGTGTGTGTGTGTGTGTGTGTGTGTGTGTGTGTGTTGTGTGTGTGTGTGTGTGTGTGTATGTGTGTGTATTCACCTAGTTGTGTTTGCGGGGGTTGAGCTTTGCTCTTTCGGCCCGCCTCTCAACTGTCAATCAACTGTTTGCTAACTACTTTTTTTTTTTCCACACCACACACACACACACACCACCCAGGAAGCAGCTCGTAACAGCTGACTACTCCCAGGTACCTATTTACTGCTAGGTAACA
>WNGS01048412.1:0-10000 GCA_020271785.1 Procambarus virginalis | reverse complement strand
ACAACAACAACAATAAGTAGTTAAAAGACGTAAACCCTTTGTATATAATTTTAATTCTTTATTGAACACTTAAGAGTAACGTCCGTCTGTCGTAAGCTAGTATTCAATGTTTTTTTGTTTGTTTTTAAAAATTCTGTGAGAACCATTTCTTAATCCGAATAGAATTTTAAAAAAGTATCGTTTCGAGTTATTCCGATTACATTTTGATCAGTAATCCAATAATTTTACTATGCGTTTTTCATCAACATTACAGTTAAAGTCTTCACTTTCAAGCTATCTTAGTTTAAAGGTCCTACGTGCATCACAAAAGCAGTCAGTCACTCAGCCAAGTTATCCCTTGATGCAGCAGTTCAGATAGCGTTTTCCTTTCTTCCCCAAATAACTTTGAGGAGTAACGAGGCTCATCGTAAGACAGTCTTCAGCCTTCTTATAACAAATCAAATCAAAGCTTCAGTGTGTTCTCACCTCGTATCGTAACGGGACCAACATGCAAACATCATTCTATTACTGTGTGACTGTTTTAGAGCTTGTAACGTAACATAGAATATCATCAGTCCTAAGGCTGGCTTCAATTTTCTTATAACAAAAAATCAAATCAGTGCTACTGTGTGTTTTACATCTCGTAACGTAACGGAACCAACAAGCAATCACCATTCTTTTACTGTGTGACTGTTTTTCAGTTCTTGTAACACAATGTAACGTAATGCGGAAAATAACCTTTCAGCCGTTAACTACGTAGGAATGGATAGACCAGTTGTTCTGTGCAAAAGCCTTTACATATGATCAGAAATAATACTAGAGTAGTGACCCAGTTCACAAACACACCATTAGCTTTGGAAACTTAAAACGTTACATTAACCGAAGGAAGACTGACAGGTCTCCATCGGAATAAACACAGATGCCAATCCATTCCACACATCCTCACCAGAGGATGGAAGACTAATGACGATTTTCGGCACCCCCTCACTCTTACCCTTGTATTCTTGTAACATAACGTGACCAACATGGTAACATCATTCTTTGCCCAAATCATAAGAAATTGATCATTTGCCCAATTTTTAAGAGTCACGAGTGTCTTAAGGTAGTCTTCAATCTTATTATTATAACAAATCAAATTCAATGGTTACTATGTGTTTCACACTTTCTAACGTAACATAACCAACATGCTACTGTGTGTTTTACGCCTAGTAACGTAACGTGACCAACGTGCAATCATCATTCTTTCCCAAAATAACTTCTTTTTAAGAGTAACGAGGCTCTTAAGCCAGTATCCAATCATATTCTACTGATAAATATTACTGTATGTGTCTGTTTTAGTCCTAGTAACACAAGAACAATGTAATGTAACGAGGAAAATCAGCCTTCTGCCATTCAAATAAACATCATTTTGAAATGTAAAGCGTGTCTACCTAGCGTAACGTAATGTTACCATCATGCAAATATTGTTCGCTCATTCTTTTACTGTGTGACTGTTTTAGACCTTGTAAGACAGAATGTAATGTAACGTGGAAAATCATAGACTTGATATTATATTTAAAATTAGATTTTTCATTATTAATGAGTACAACCTATTTATCTCACTGCTAGTGTGCGTGTGTGTTTGTGTGTACTCACCTATTTGTACTCACGTATTTGTGCATGCGGGAGTTGAGCTTTGGCTCTTTGGTCCTGCCTCTCAACTGTCAATCAACTGGTGTACAAATTCCCGAGCCTACTGGGCTCTATCATATCTACATTTAAAACTGTGTATGGAGTCAGCCTCCACCACATCGCTGCCTAATGCATTCCACCTGTTAACTACTCTGACACTGGAAAAGTTTTTTCTAAGGTCCCTATGGCTCATTTGTTTACTCAGTTTCCACCTCTGTCCCATTGTTCGAGTTCCACCAGTGTTGAATAGTTTATCCTTGTCTATCCTGTAAATTTTCCAGAGGATTTTGTACGTAGTGATCATGTCTCCCTCTCACTCTTCTGTCTTCCAGTATCGTAAGATGCATTTCCCGCAGCCTTTCCTCGTAACTCATGACTCTTAGTTCTTGGACTAGTCTAGTGGCATACCTCTAAACTTTTTCCAGCTTCGTCTTGTCCTTGGTAAGCTCCGGACTCCAAGCTAGGGCCGCATACTCAAGGATTGGTCTTACGTATGTGGTGTACAAGATTATGAATGATTCCTTACACAGGTTCCTGAAGGATGTTTTGATGTTAGCCAGCCTCGCATATGCCGCAAACGTAATTCTTTTTATGTGGGCTTGAGGTGACAGGTTTGGTGTGATATCAATTCCTACATCTTTTTCTTTGTCTGTTTCATTAAGTACTTCATCTCCTATTCTGTATCCTGTGTCTGGCTTCCTGTTTCCACCGCCTAGTTTCATTACTTTGCATTTACTCGGGTTAAACTTTAGTAGCCATTTGTTGGACCATTCATTCGGTCTGTCTAGGTCGTCCTGTAGCCTCCTACTATCATCCTCTGTTTCGGTCCTCGTCATAATTTTTGCATCGTCAGCAAACTTTGAGTGAAACGAGTCTATACCATCTGTTAGATCATTTACATATATCAGAAACAGTATAGATCTAAGTACTGACCTCTGCGGGACTCCACTTGTAACGTCACGCCAGTCTGAGGCCTCACCCCTCACAATGACTTGTTGTCTTCTGTTGCTTAGGTACTCCCTTATCCAATGGAGTGCCTTGCCTTTTACTCCAGCCTGCATCTTCAGCTTTTTCACTAGCCTTTTGTGTGGTACTGTATCAAAGGCTTTCTTGCAATCCAAAAATATGCAGTCTGCCAACCCCTTTCTTTTCTTGCCTGATTTTTGTTGCCTGGTCATAGGCAGGACAATTAGCCCTGTGAGGCAGGACTTGCCATCCCTAAACCCATGTTGATGCTGTGTTACAAAGTTCTTTCACTCCAGATGTTCCACTTGCTTTCTTCGCACAATCTTCTCTATCAGCTTGCATGGTATGCAGGTTAGGGACACTGGCCTGTAGTTCAGTGCCTCTTGTCTATCCTCTTTTTTGTATATCGGAACTACATTAGCTCCATTCCAAATTTCTGGCAGTTCCCCTGTTGCCAGTGATTTGTTATACACTATGGAGAGTGGCAGGCACAGTGCTTCTGCTCCTTCCTTTAGTATCCAAGGGGAGATTCCATTTGGGCCTATGGCCTTTGTCACATCCAACTCTAGTAAACACTTCCCTACTTCCCCACTGGAAATCTCGAACTCTTCTAGTGGTTCCTGGTTAACTATTCCCTCTCTTATCTCTGGAATCTCCCCTTACTCTAAGGTGAGGACCTCCTGGAATTTCTTATTCAGTTCCTTACACACTTCCTTGTCGTTTGTAGTGAATCCTTCTGCCCCTATCCTTATTTTCATTTCCTGTTCCTTTACTGTTGTTTTTCTCCTGATGTGGCTGTGCAGCAATTTAGCTTGAGTCTTTGCCTTGCTTGCAATGTCATTTTCGTATTGTCTTTTTGCCTCTCTTCTCATCCTGACATATTCATCCATGGCATTCTGGTATCTTTCTCTGCTCTCAAGTGTCCTGTTATTCCTATAGTTTCTCCAAGCCCTTTTACTTTGCTGCTTAGCTAGCCTACATCTCTGATTAAACAACGGGTTTCTGATCTTAATTTCATTGTTTTCCTTTTGGACTTGGACAGACTTGTTTGCTGCATCCTTGCACTTCTGCGTGATTAAGTCCATCATGTCTTGGGCCGTCTTTCATCTGAGCTCTGTTTCCCATGTTATATCTGTTAGGAATTTTCTTATCTTCTCATAGTTTCCCTTTCGGAATGCCAGTCTTTTGTTTTCAGTACCCCTCCTCGAGTTCAATCAACTTTCCTCAACCAGGTACTCAAACGTCAGTACACTGTACTCGCTCATTCCTACTGGGGCCTCAAATCCGATTTTCCTTATGTCCGAGTCGTTCAGAGTGAATACTAGGTCGAGTCTCGCTGGTTCATCATTTCCTCCCATCTTAGTGGGTTCCCTGACATGTTGGCTTAGTAAGTTTCTTCTGTGTGTGTGTGTGTGTACTCACTTAATTGTACTCACCTAATTATGCTGGCGGGGGTTGAGCTTTGGCTCTTTGGTCCCGCCTCTCAACTGTCAATCAACTGGTGTACAGATTCCTGAGCCTATTGGGCTCTATCATATCTACATTTGAAACTGTGTATGGAGTCAGCCTCCACCACATCATTCCTAGTGCATTCCATTTATTAACTACTCTGACACTGAAAAAATTCTTTCTAACGTCTCTGTGGCTCATCTGGGTACTAAGTTTCCACCTGTGTCCCCTTGTTCCTGTCCCACCCGTGCTGAAGAGTTTGTCTTTGTCCACCCTGAGAATTTTGTCGGTGGTTATCATGTCTCCCCTTACTCTTCTGTTTTCCAGGGATGTGAGGTTCCGCTCCTTTAGCCTTTCCTCGTAGCTCAATCCTCTCAGTTCCGGGACGAGCCTGGTGGCATACAGCTGAATCTTCTCTAACTTTGTCTTGTGTTTAACTAGGTATGGACTCCAGGCTGGAGCTGCATACTCCAGGATTGGTCTTACATAAGTGGTATACAGGGTTCTGAAAGATTCCTTACACAAGTTTCTAAAGGCAATTCTTATGTTGGCCAGTCTAGCATATGCCGCTGACGATATTCTTTTGATGTGGGCCTCTGGACAGGTTCGGTGTGATATCAACCCCCAAATCTTTCTCTCTATTTGACTCTTGCAGGATTTCACCTCCCAGATGATACCTTGTGTTCAGCCTCCTGCTCCCTTTGCCTAATTTCATCACCTTACACTTTCCTGAGTTGAACTTTAGCAGCCATTTTCTAGACCATTCCTCCAGTTTATCCAGGTCATCCTGTAGTCTCTGTAGTCTTCATCCGTCTTGATTCTTCTCATAATTTTTGCATCATCAGCAAGCATTGAGAGGAATGAGTCTATACCCTCCGGAAGATCCTTTACATATATTAGAAACAGTACTGAGCCCTGTGGGACTCCGCTGGTGACATCTCGCCACTCTGATGTCTCCGCTCTCACTGTTACTCGCTGTTTTCTGTTGCTTAAGTACTCCCTTATCCACTGGAGCACCTTCCCTTTTACGCCTGCCTGTTGCTCCAACTTTTTTAACAGGCTTTTATGGGGTACTGTGTCAATGGCTTTTTGACAGTCCAGGAAAATGCAGTCGGCCCACCCTTCTCTTTCCTGTCTAATTTTTGTTGCCTGGTCATAGAATTCTATTAAACCTGTGAGGCACGATTAACCATCCCTGAACCCATGTTGGTGGTGCGTTACAAAGTTATTTCCCTCCAGAAGCTCTACGAGCCATTTCCTCACGATCTTCTCCATCACCTTGCATGGTATACAAGTTAAGGAAACTGGCCTGTAGTTCAGTGCCTCTTGCCTGTCACCCTTGTTGTATATTGGGACCACGTTAGCTGTCTTCCAACTTTCTGGTAAATCTCCTGTTTCCAGTGACCTGTTATACACCATAGAGAGTGGCACACTTAGTGCTTCTGCTCCTTCCTTTAGTATCCATGGTGAGAATCTGTCAGGCCCAACAGCCTTTGTCAAATCCAGCTCCAGCGGACACCTTTTGACCTCATCACTGGTGAGGTCAAATTCCTCCAAGGTTGCTTGGTTTGCCGCCTCCACACGTAGTGCAGGGTCTTCTCCTTGTTGTATTGTGAAGACCTCCTGGAATCTCTTGTCGAGTTCTTCACACACTTCCTTATCATTCTCTGTGTATCTGTTCTCCCCTTTTCGCAGCTTCATCACTTGTTCCTTCACTGCTGTTTTCCTCCTGATGTGGCTGTGGAGCAGCTTTGGTTGGGTCTTGGCTTTACTCGCGATGTCATTTTCAAACTGTCTCTCTGCTGCCCTCCTCACTCTGAGGTACTCATTTCTGCCCCTCTGGTATCTCTCCCTGCTCTCTGGTGTTCTGTTATTTCTGTAGTTTCTCCATGTTCTTTTACTCAGCTGTTTCGCTACCTAGCATTCCTAATTGAACCATTGGTTTTTCTGTTGTTTTTCGTTATTCTCCTTTTGGACGGGGATAAACCTGTCTGCAGCTTCCTGGCACTTATGGGTGACAAAATCCATCATGACCTGCACATTCATGTCTCTAAGTTCTGTTTCCCATGGTATTCCCCTGAGGAAGTTCCTCATCTCGTCATATTTTCCTCTTCGGTAATTCAGTCTTTTTCCCTCCGATCCCATCCTTGGATAGGTTATCCCTACCTCCACCAAGTACTCAAAGGTCAGTACACTGTGGTCACTCAATCCTATGGGGATTTCAACTTTGACTTTCCTTATTTCTGACTCATTTAGGGTGAATATCAAGTCGAGTCTAGTTGGTTCATCATTGCCTCTCACTCTTGTGGGCTCCTTGACATGCTGGCTCAGAAAATTCCTAGTTGCCACTTCCAAGAGTTTAACTCTCCACGTATCTGCACCACCATGTGGGTCCCCATTCTCCCAGTCTATTTTTCCATTGTTGAAATCGCCCATGATTAAGAGTCTTGAGCCATTCCTGCAGGCAACTGAAGCTGCTCTTTCTATTATATTAATGGATGCCATGTTGTTCCTATCAAACTCCTGTCTAGGTCTTTTGTCATTTAAGGAGGGTTGTAAATGACTGCCACTATTATCTTAGGTCCACCCACTGTTATAGTTCCTGTTATGTGTACTCACCTAGTTGTCTTACCTAGTTGTGCTTCCGGGGGTTGAGCTCTGGCTCTTTGGTCCCGCCTCTCAACTGTCAATCAACAGGTGTACAGGTTCCTGAGCTATTGGGCTCTATCATATCTACACTTGAAACTGTGTGTGTACTCACCTAATTGTGCTTGCGGGGGTTGAGCTTGGCTCTTTGGTCCCGCCTCTCAACTGTCAATCAACTGGTGTACAGATTCCTGAGCCTATTGGGCTCTATCATATCTACACTTTAAGCTGTGTATGGAGTCAGCCTCCACCACATCACTTCCTAATGCATTCCATTTGGCAACCACTCTGACACTAAAAAAGTTCTTTCTAATATCTCTGTGGCTCATTTGGGCACTCAGTTTCCACCTGTGTCCCCTTGTGCGTGTGCCCCTTGTGTTAAATAGCCTGTCTTTATCTACCCTATCAATTCCCTTCAGAATCTTAAATGTGGTGATCATGTCCCCCCTAACTCTTCTGTCTTCCAGCGAAGTGAGGTTTAATTCCCGTAGTCTCTCCTCGTAGCTCATACCTCTCAGCTCGGGCACTAGTCTGGTGGCAAACCTTTGAACCTTTTCCAGTTTAGTCTTATCCTTGACTAGATATGGACTCCATGCTGGGGCTGCATACTCCAGGATTGGCCTGACATATGTGGTATACAAAGTTCTGAATGATTCTTTACACAAGTTTCTGAATGCCGTTCGTATGTTGGCCAACCTGGCATATGCCGCTGATGTTATCCTCTTGATATGTGCTGCAGGAGACAGGTCTGGCGTGATATCAACCCCCAAGTCTTTTTCTTTCTCTGATTCCTGAAGAATTTCCTCTCCCAGATGATACCTTGTATCTGGCCTCCTGCTCCCTACACCTATCTTCATTACATTACATTTGGTTGGGTTAAACTCTAACAACCATTTGTTCGACCATTCCTTCAGCTTGTCTAGGTCTTCTTGAAGCCTCAAACAGTCCTCTTCTGTTTTAATCCTTCTCATAATTTTGGCATCGTCCGCAAACATTGAGAGAAATGAATCGATACCCTCCGGGAGATCATTTACATATATCAGAAACAAGATAGGACCGAGTACAGAGCCCTGTGGGACTCCACTGGTGACTTCACGCCAATCGGAGGTCTCACCCCTTACCGTAACTCTGCTTCCTATTGCTTAGGTACTCCCTTATCCACTGGAGCACCTTACCAGCTACACCTGCCTGTCTCTCCAGCTTATGTACCAGCCTCTTATGCGGTACTGTGTCAAAGGCTTTCCGACAATCCAAGAAAATGCAGTCCGCCCAGCCCTCTCTTTCTTGCTTAATCTTTGTCACCTGATCGTAGAATTCTATCAAGCCTGTAAGGCAAGATTTACCCTCCCTGAACCCATGTTGGCGATTTGTCACGAAGTCTCTTCTCTCCAGATGTGTTACCAGGTTTTTTCTCACGATCTTCTCCATCACCTTGCATGGTATACAAGTCAAGGACACTGGCCTGTAGTTCAGTGCCTCTTGCCTGTCGCCCTTTTTGTATATTGGGACCACATTCGCCGTCTTCCATATTTCTGGTAGGTCTCCCGTCTCCAGTGACTTACTATACACTATGGAGAGTGGCAAGCAAAGTGCCTCTGCACACTCTTTCAGTATCCAAGGTGAGATCCCGTCTGGCCCAACAGCCTTCCTAACATCCAGATCCAGCAGGTGTCTCTTACCTCCTCTCTCGTAATTTCGAACTCTTCCAAGGCCGCCTGATTTACCTCCCTTTCTCCTAGCACAGTGACCTCACCTTGTTCTATTGTGAAGACCTCCTGGAACCTCTTGTTGAGTTCTTCACACACCTCTTTGTCATTCTCTGTATACCTGTCCTCGCCTGTTCTAAGTTTCAATACCTGTTCTTTCACTGTTGTTTTCCTTCTGATGTGACTGTGGAGTAGCTTTGGTTCGGTCTTGGCTTTGTTTGCTATATCATTTTCAAAACTTTTCTCTGCTTCTCTTCTCACCCTGACGTACTCATTCCTGGTTCTCTGGTATCTCTCTCTGCTTTCTGGTGTTCTGTTATTCCGGAAGTTCCTCCACGCCCTTTTGTTCAGTTTCTTCGCTTCCATACATTCCCTATTATACCATGGATTCTTCTGTTGCTTCTCGGATTTTTCCCTTTGGACCGGGATGAACCTGTTTACTGCCTCCTGACACTTTTGGGTAACATAGTCCATCATACCCTGTACAGACTTATCTCTGAGGTCTGAGTCCCAAGGTATTTCACTTAGGAAACTTCTCATCTGTACATAATTCCCCTTTCGGAATGCCAGCCTTTGATTCCTAGTTCTTTTTTGGGGGAGATAATTCCTAGCTCTACCAGGTACTCAAAGTTCAATACACTATGGTCACTCATTCCCAAGGGCGCTTCCATCTTAACTTCCCTTATATCCCACTCATTTAGGGTAAATATCAAATCAAGCATTGCTGGTTCATCTTCTCCTCTCATTCTTGTTGGGTCATTGACGTGCTGGCTTAGAAAGTTTCTTGTTGCCACATCCAGCAGCTTAGCTCTCCATGTTTCTGGTCCTCCATGCGGGTCTCTGTTCTCCCAATCTATCTTCCCATGGTTGAAGTCTCCCATTATTAGTAGTCCAGATCCATTCCTGCTAGCAACAGAAGCTGCTCTTTCTATTATGTTAATGGTGGCCATGTTGTTTCTATCATATTCCTGTCTAGGTCTTCTGTCATTTGGTGGAGGATTATATATGACTACGACTATAATTTTTTCCCTCCATTTGTTATGGTACCTGCTATGTAGTCACTGAAACCTTCACAGCCCTGAACAACCATCTCCTCAATATCCCAGCCTTTTCTTACCAGTAGAGCTACACCACCACCACCTCTTCCTTCCCTCTCTTTCCTCATAACATAATAGTCCTGTGGGAACACTGCATTTGTTATCGTTTTCGTCAGTTTTGTTTCTGTGAGGGCTATTATGTCTGGGTTTTCCTCTAGTACCCGTTCTCCAAGCTCATTCGCTTTATTTGTAATTCCATCTATGTTAGTGTACATTGCTTTGAGGCTCACTTTCCTCTGTCCCTTCTCAAATCGCCTCCTTGGTGAGTGTTCTGCTGGTGGGGGAAGCTGTTCCATGGGTGTGAAGACCTGTGAGGTGGATAACAGGGTCTCAGAGGATACTAGGACGAGGGCGGGGGATCCAGTGAAGGGGAGGGGCAGGGAGGGTATGGGGTGAAAGGGGAGGGAGGACAGGAGGAAAGGAGGGAGGGAAGACTCTGCGGGAGGAGGGGAGGGCAGAAGGGTGGGGATGGGTGTGGGGGAGGGT
>WNGS01048397.1:31655-43231 GCA_020271785.1 Procambarus virginalis | reverse complement strand
TAATATATAATTGTTTATATCATCTACCTCAGTATCATAGTAAATCTTCCACATTAATAACTCTCCCCTGTTATTTTTACACTTAGATTTATATAGAGTAAAATTCAAGATTTACTCAGATATACATGTCATCTTTTGTTTTCTTTTCCGGAATTATCTATTGAGCTCCTTTTTTTTCTTAGGTTCATACCAACTATAGGATTTTAATTACCTTTCTAAGCTAATTATCCTCAAGTTCATTTTACTTTATGATTATTATTTTTCTTATTATTTTTATTTTACATTTATATTGCCAGTCTCTACTGATTTTTTGTTTTTTATTTTATCTAACTTCTGTGTCCTTCCTGGCTATCTATTGGATCTCTATTTTACTTCCAAATTGTTACTATTTTTTGTATTTGCTTTTATTCTTGGGATTTCCTATATCATGTATCTTGTATCGTGATCCCTCTGCATCTCTATGCACACTGATATTGATCCTGATCAAAATCTTCTGTCTCATATCTACACCAACCAGCACATTGATCATCATTATTGCAAGTATTTCACAGCACACCAGGCTAAAAACAAACTCCAAAATAACACCTGTTTATCAGTTTACAACCAAAATGTTAGATCACTTGGTAAACATTTTGACGATTTAAATGCATTACTCACAGTACTAGGTACTAACTTATCGTTCATTATTTTAACAGAAACTTGGCTAAATAAAGACTATACCCAACTCTACAACTTAGCTGGTTATAAAGCCATTCATAACTGTAGGCCTAATAAAAAGGTGGTGGCACAGCTATATATTACCGAGATACATTTATCTGCAACAGTATTATTAGTGACAGAGATGACTACTGCGAATATACTTTTGCTCAGTTTACAATTAAATCCCTTAAATCCTCCTTGACTATTGGAGCCATCTATAGATTTTCCAATACTAACATAGCTTCTTTCTCAGACAACCTAAGGAATCTTATTATAAACAACAATCTCAACAAAAACCACATCATTCTGGGAGGAGACTTTAATATTTACCTGGGTCAACAAAATTGCTCTCAAGTTGACTATTTCCTTAACAGCATGAACTCCTGTATGCTAATCCCCACAATCACCAAACCTACCCGTCACTCAACATCAGCCACTACCTTGGACCACATGGACAAACATAACAGCTCCCCTTGTATCTGGTATAATCTACGACAGAACAACTGACCACTATCCTACCTTTCTCATAGCGAACATGGACTAACACCACCAAAAAGCAAGAAACTTTCATTTAGGCTACACAGTGAATCAGCTTTAGGCAATCTTACAGATGCACTTCACAATATTAACTGGGATTCTGAATTCAATAATACCCAGGATATAAATTCATTAGCTAACCTCTTCCTCTCAAAACTCTAAGCCTCTACAACCTTCATTTCCCCTTCTTACCAAGCAAGTAACTGACAAAAGATTAAACAATCCATGGCTCACAAGTGGCATTCTCAACTCAATCAACAAGAACATGAATATGAAAAGAAACTTAGGATTGGCCTAGTTTCAAAGGAAGTAGCTAAGAGGTAGTCATCAATGCTTACCAGTATCATAAGAAAGGCAAAACTTGCATATTATGTGAATAGATTCAATGAAGCAAAGGCAACATGAAAAGCACTTGGAAAACCATCTCTAGTATCCTAGGAACTAAACAACACTCACATAACCAAATAAAACTCTAGGCCCAAGAGAATATGAATGAACGAAACGATGCTAAGACTAAGTTGCGGGTATTTCAGCCTGGTGACCCTGTACTGGTACTAAGCCTCGACTAGGGAGCACTATGTCCCACAAGTACGAGGGCCCCTACATTGTGACAGAAAAGACTGGGGACCTCACGTACAAAGTGAGACAGTCTGATAAGCGTAAACAGGTAATGCTCGTACACGTGAATCGGCTGAAGAAGTTCCAGGGCCCCAGGCCATTGCACTAACCAATGTTTCCATTTCCAGTGAGGGAGGGGATGATTGTTCTGGGGACCCAACTAATCTCATTCTCAATAATTCTAGTTCTGTGAATGCTGTGGAGGAGGGACTGTCCCATTTGCAGATGTCCCAACGTGACGAGGTGCAGTCGTTGCTTGACGAATTCTCCAGTCTGTTCGGGGAGGTCCCGACCCAGACTGATGCCATTTACCATGATGTCGAGTTGACGGACTACCCCCCATTCGCCTTCAACCCTATCGGATGAGTCCGGAAAAGAAGGCCATCGTACGTAAGGAGGTCGACTTCTTGCTCCAGCACGGCCTCATCAGGCCGAGCCAGGGCTCTTGGTGCTCGCCCTGCCTTTTGGTCCCCAAACCATGGCTCCTGGCGATTATGCACCGATTACCGGCAGCTCAACAAGGTGAACATAGTGGACGCCTATCCGTTGCCACGTCTCGAGGACTGTATCGACGAAATCAGAAACGCCATGTACGTCTCGATATTCGATCTCTCCAGGGGTACTATCAAATCCCGCTCACTGCACGTGCTAAAAATTAACTGCGTTCGTGACACCCGAGGGTTTTTGAGTATCAAGTATTACCATTTGGCTTGCGTAATGCCCCTGCCACATTCCAGAGGCTAATGAACTCTTTGCTCGCTAATGTGCCAATTGTCGGGCATATTTAGATGACATTGTGCTCTTTGATAGTAGTTGGGCTGACCACATAGCTAGGTTACGCCAGTTGTTCACAGTGTTGAAAAATGCGAATCTAACCCTAAATGCAAAAAAGTGTCATTTTGGCCAAGGCACAGTGACGTACCTCGGTTATGAAGTGGGCCAAGGAAAAGTGTTACCTCGGCAAGATAAATTAGTGCCATTCTGGACTATCCAGTGCTCAGGTCTCAGAAGGACATTCAACGATTTATCGGTATGTGTGCATACTATCGACACTTTTGTCAGAACTTTTCCAGTGTTGCCACTCCTCTCACAGACTTGTTGCGGAAGGCCGTTAAATTAAGTGGTCATCGGACTGTGCAGAGGCATTTAAAATTTGAAATTGATCTTAGCTTCCGCCCCAGTGCTTGCTAGTCCAAGGTTCGACCATCTTTAAAATTCATGTTGACGCGTCTGACTCGGGTGCTGGTGCAGTGGTGTTGCAAACTGGGGATGATAGAGTGGAACACCCAGTATATTATTACTCTGTGAAATTTGATAAGGCGCAGTGCAATTATTCAGTGATAGAAAAGAGGCATTGGCGCTAGTGTTAACATGTAAAAAGTTCGAAGTCTACCTCACTTCACTGGTAATATAGGGAAGTATACACGGACCATAACCCACTAATTTTCATGAATCAGATGAAGCAGAAGAATAACGCATCCTCAGGTGGGCATTGTACTACAGGACTTTAATGTCTATTCCACCTTCCGGGCCGGCTCAACGTGATAGCCGGCGCTCTGTCCCGGTTCCTGAGTAACATTCATCTGGGCCACAGGAAGCCACATACCAACTGTCATGCTTTAGTTATTTTTTTTTTGTAGGTTCTCCTGTGACATTAAATATTCTGTGTCCAATTTATTTACTTCCCTGTTTTTTTTTTTGGTTTTTGTGTATGTTTTTTCTTTCAAAGAATTCCTTTTTTTTTGCAGAGAAATTGTTGTTTGATTGATTTTCTTTTATGTCATGGATTTTTCTTTTATTTCTCTGTATACTCGTACAAAAAATATGACTACTACTCTAGTAGTCACATTTTTTTTTCTCTGAAGGGGGAGGAGTGTTACGACTCTGGGTTCTTTAGATGGAAACCAGAGGTCAAATTTTGAGCTTAATAAACTACCTCATAATGTAAGACGCTTCGCGAGCTGCATATGTCGTATTTTCCCTGCCAGATGTAAGACTATTCTTGTTCTCAAAGAGTAGTTAAAGACTGAGCTTGGGGTTGATTATTAAATAATAAAATAGGCACCAACTATGTTTACTAATACTGTCTAATCAGTTGTAAAGTAAACCTGAGTAAACTTGGTATCAGACGCCGGTATGATTAGTTGAACAGTCTGCCGGCAGCAAGCCAAAAGCCATACTGGGAGCTGGCGAGCGACTCCCTCGTCCTTCTCTCATCTGGCGTCGTGGGACCGGATCCTCCTACCCTTCCTCTTAGTTCTTTATTTCTGTGTCTTATTCTGGTTAAGTAATCCATGCGCTTTTTATTGTTATATTCTGGCATACCCATGTTCTATGTGTAGAGTAGTATACCTGGGGTTAGTAAGTTTTTTTAAGTGTTTATCTTACTGGTTTCTAACGGGGTCCCATTGTGACCACGTGGTTCCCCTACCCTAAGCTGACTCTACTTCAAGTGATTCAATAGGAGAGCTTTACCCTAGCTTGTGTTCAGTGTAAAACCTTGTATCCTGCCTATGTGGACCAAGGCTTTTAACGTAAGATCGTGTGGTGAAGTTATTATTATTTTGTATTTGTGTGAATGTTATGGGGGATTGTTAGGGGATAATAAAAAGTAAGTTTGAACAGAGTATCCCTTCTTCATGTGTGGGAGTACAACGATCTACCTCTAGCCTGACAGGGTTAGTAGCAAGTTATTATGCTGTGGATATTTTATTTGGGGGCTGGGCCTTTTAGTTCTCCCATTTTGATACCTCTGATTCTACTTACCCTTCCCCTTAATAGACCAATTCCCCCAAGCCAAGCACCATCGATATATAACAGACCTCAACCCACATACACCAAATAATGTTGTGAATAATGAATTTAAAAAAGTCCACTTATGGATGTCAACTAACAAACTAACATTAACATCGAAAAGACTTACTCATCTTATTTGGAAGTAAATCATCAAATGCAGTTCAGCTACAGATAGACAACATTAACATCAGTAATAAAAATGATGGCAAGTTTCTTGGCCTATTCCTAGACAAGAGACTCAACTTCAGCACCCACATTCAACACATAACTAAGAAAGTCTCTAAGACAGTTGCTATACTCTCCAAAATCAGATATTATGTTCCTAACTCTGCTTTCCTCTCTCTCTATTATGCGCTAATCTACCCCTATCTTAATTATGGTATCTCTGCATGGGGGTCTACCACTGCAAACCACCTTAAGCCCATCATCACCCAGCAAAAATCTGCTATCAGAATAATAACTAACTCTGCTTTCAGACAACACTCAGCTCCCTTGTTTAAATCCCTAAACTTGCTAAATTTAACTACCTCCACACATTCTCTTGTGTCAACTACATTTACAAAACCCTGTTCTTAAAAGCAAACCATGCTCTGAAACTCTCTCTGGACAGATGTAATAGGACCCATTATCACCACACCAGAAATAAATATCTCTTTGATATCCACAGGGTCAAACTTAATCTGTGTAAACACTATGCAAATTAAGGGACCTAGTCTATGGAACTCTGCACTCCCTAGTGAATTGAAAAACTGTAAAACTTTTGCCTTATTCAAAAGCAAAACCAAAAAGTACTTAATTTCATCTTCTTAGTTTCCTACACTGAGCTTATTTTTGCTCTGTACCTAGTGTTACCCAATCTCCTAATTCTTATGTATTTAACCCAAACAACCTTATCATTGTGTTCATTGCTGTCTTCCTTTATGTGCTAGCCATTTGCTGTATTGTGCCTACCAATTTTTGTCAACTAACATTCAAGCTGTCATTTAAAATTTAAAATTTTGCCCCGAGGGGCGAGTTTATTGGGCAGCGCCACTCATCTTGTGAGTGGACACACCGCCATAGCAGCATGTACAACACTCCCCAATAGGAAGAAAACCCGCTGGGTTGTTCATCCTGTCACTTGTACCCAGACACAGCTGGGACTTGCTTAACTGTCTCAAGTGAACAGCTCCTCAAACAAGAAGATTAACATCTATCAACCCTTAAAAGCTTACGTTATCTTGCGGGTGCAAAATGGGGAAATCTTTTAAGAACAGTATCAATATTTGACAGATAGTGTTTTCCTAACTCAAACAATGTGGGGTTTATTAATCTACACATATTTCTGATGTCTCTCAGGTGTTCACATTCTCTCAGGTAGTGGTCAAGGCGGTGTCCATCACTCTCACCACAGATTCTGCAACTTCGCTGCTCAACTGTTGTTTCCATTCCATATCTCCATGGATATCTGTATCCAAGACGGATTCTCGCTATTACTGATTCTCTCCCTCGTCCTCCTCCTCTTCGGCCATAATGATTGGGATTGCCAGCTGCAACCATGTTGTACCATCGTACAGATTCACTGGTTTGTGCTTCTATCCTCCTTTCCTCAGTTACCTTGTCACGGTGATGTTGCCTGACAATACCTCTAATTTGTAGTAGAGTCTTGGGTATGAAGTATTCAATATGGTCTCCTTCAGCGCTTTCAGCAGCCAGCACATCTGCTCGTTCATTCCCACATATCCCAACATGGGAGGGGATCCACAGAAACTTGATGACTCTTCCCTGATTGGTAAGAACTCTCACAGATCTCTTAATTTCAGCGACTATTGCAAGATTTTCTGCCTGATTTTTACTTAGGCTTTGTAGTGCTGCTTTTGAATCGGTGCAAATCACTGCACCATTAGTGTTCCGTTCAAGAAACTTTAGCGCCATAACAATGGCAGTTAGCTCTGCTTGCGTTGAAGAGGCATAGTTCTCAATACGTGCTTTTTCTTCATTTCTGCGTTGGAAAGTATTATCCTTGATTACCGTGTATCCTGCACCAGCCCTGCCATTTACAGGATTAGATGACCCGTGAGTGTAGATTTGATCTAGTTCATCTCCGGCTTCTTTATAAATTTCCTCGAGATACTTGTGCCTCATTTCTTGTGGTAACATGGATTTTTTCATCGCCATTTCATTGATGATGATCTTGCATGAGTCATCCTCCCAGGGAGGTAACCTCTCTACAGGCAGGAGCTCACGGGCTTGCTCAAGCAGGTGAAGCTCTTCGAGGTAGCAGACTGATCTGTGATGCCATTTTTTGCTTCTCCTGTTTCCCCCTGAAAGTAGCACAGAGCTCAGTTTTTTCTTAGCAATATCATTGTAATGGGGATCTCTGGCGATCCTAATTGCAAGCTTAGCATTCAGCTCCTGAATTCTGCTTTTAACACTGGGAAGGGACAACTCCTCTCGTAGATTAGACGTTTTGGCAGTTCTTGGAACTCCAAGAATGATTGTCATGGCTTCATTTTGAATGCTTTCAAGCCTTTTCATATCGCTTTGGGAGTAGGTGCACAGAACTGGTGCGGCATAGTCTATGACGGAGCGCACATAGGCTGTGTACATCATTTTTAGCACGGCAATAGAGGCTCCATGTCCATTCCAGGTCATAGCTTTCAGTGCCCTGAGTCGACTTTTGCATGTTCCTATGAGTTGATTGAGCTCCTCTTTCTTCCCCTTGTTAGAGCCGACAGTGACGCCAAGATACCGATAGTGGTCAACCCATTCAAGTGTTACACCATTAATTTGCAGTTCTTCATTTGCTCTCCGCTTGTGATGGGAGTATGCCTTCGTCTTGTTTGTGGAGAGAGTGAAACCGAGCTCAATACACTTCCTTCCAAGGAGTTCAATGGACTGTTCAATTTTTCCCAAGGTGGGAGCTTGTATTAGAACATCATCTGCATATCCCACTTGTTGTGTTCCTTCCGGAAAATCAATATTTGCAATGGCGTTCATAAGTACATTGAATAGTGTAGGGCTTAAGACTCCGCCTTGGGGGGTCCCGAGTTCCATATTCATTGTTCTGGAGACTGCTCCATTGAAGAAAACCTTGGCTTTCCTTCCTGTGAGGTAGTCTTGAACCCATTTCATGAGTCTCCCCTTGACACCCATGCATGCAAGCTCGTCTAGGATCGCAATCCCCTGTGCTTTGTCGAAGGCTCCTTTGATGTCCACAAATACAGAGTACCTAGCCGTGTCATTAGCCAAGTAATTAACTATACAATTTGCTGTGCTCCGTCCTTTAACAAATCCATTGACCCCCTCAAGCTGTCATTGCAATCAATCTTAGCTACCTAAGTGCTTTATTATACTGTACCTACAATTTTCTCTCATCTTTTTTTTCTAAACATGTAACTGTTATCATTTCTTTTTTATAAATTTTGCTAGTATTTACCTACTTAAAATTTTCTTAGATTAAGGACCTGCCCGAAACGCTGCGCGTACTAGTGGCTTTACAAGATTGTAATTACCATATTATATATTCTCACATTCCCAATGTACCTTCTTGTATATGAATAAATAAATAAATAAACATAAAGCTACAAGCGGTCCAGAGCACTCTTAGCACGACAAGTCTTCACTTACGAGGATTTTCATACTTAAATGCCTACCTTAATCCCGACGTAGCCACTACGATGTTAAGAAGAACGTTCCTAAGTACGTGCCTAACTGCTTCGTGAATTTGGCCCCAGGTACCCATTCACTGATGGGTGAACAGAGGCCACAGTTCAGGAATGGCCCCTAGTCAATCCTCTCCGGCCATAAAACGAACCCAGACCAAAACGCTCACGAAGCGCCGGGCAGGTGCTTTACCATTGCGCCATGGGGACTAAAAATTATTACCAAACAAAATATAGAAAGTTTAATAAATGCTCATGGAACTGCCTACCCGCCGAATCCGTAAATGCCAAAACTCTTAACTTTTAAAATCGAGCTTGAAAAGCTCTTAAAGACAAATTGGAGGATCTTCGACAAGCCGCCGGCTTCCTGTCCTTGTCAAGGTCACTAGTGTTAGTGGTTCTCAGATAAACTCACGTAGTGCATCCACCGGGGGAGAACTGATTCCTTTAAAAAGTATATAATCGTATGGTATTATGTATAAAGTAAGAATTCCAAGTACATTCATTATTTTGAAAAGATGAGAACAAATATGGGTGATAAATGAAGAAAATCAATTATAAGCAAAAAATAAGAAGTACGAGAATAAGATTGTAAACCAGAAAGAAACATTGGAACGCTTGCATGAGCATTGAACGCCATTTTGTCAGGAACATCTGGTGAGTGTCCAGACACGAGCATAAAACCTTCCCACAAATTGCACCTATCATAGAGAAAGAAAATGAAGACTCACCAGTGTCCAGAGTGTGGAAAGGTATTCACTCGTCTTGGAAATATGAAGACTCACATGTTAGTGCATTCAGGTGATAAGCCTCATGAGTGTCCAGAGTGTGGGAAAAGGTTCAATGTTCTTGGACATGTGAAGCGTCATATGTCAGTTCATTCAGGTGAGAAACCTCATGAGTGTCCAGAGTGTGGGAAAAGGTTCAATGTTCTTGGACATGTGAAGCGTCATATGTCAGTGCATTCAGGTGAGAAACCTCATGAGTGTCCAGAGTGTGGAAAGAGGTTCAGTGTTCTTGGACAGGTGAAGCGTCATATGTCAGTGCATTCACATGAAAAACATCATGAATGTCCAGAGTGTGGGAAGAGTTTCAGTCAGCTTGGACATATGAAGACTCACAGGATGCTGCATACAAATAAAAGGCCTTTTGAATGTGCCGTGTGTGGGAAAAAATTTAGAGACCGTAAAACTATAATATGTCACCTGTTAGTACATTCAGGTGACCAACCTCATGAATGTCCAGAGTGTGGGAAGAGATTCAGTCGGCTTGGAAATATGAAGACTCACAGGATGGTGCATACAAATAAAAAGCCTTTTGAATGTGCTGTGTGTGGGAAAAAATTTAGACACCGTAGAACTACAATACTTCACATGTTAGAACATTCAGGTGACAAACCTTATGAGTGTCCAGAGTGTGGGAAGAGATTCAAACGGCTTCGAAGTGTGAAGAGTCACATATTAGGACATTCAGGTGAAAAACCTCATGAGTGTCCAGAGTGTGGGAAGAGATTTAGTCTGCTTGGAAGTATGAAGAGACACATATTAGGACATTCAGGTGAGAAACCTCATGAGTGTCCAGAGTGTGGGAAGAGATTTAGTATCCTTGGAAATATGAAGCGTCATATGTCAGTGCATTCACATGACAAACCTCATGAATGTCCAGAGTGTGGGAAGAGATTCAAATGGCTTCGAAGTGTGAAGACGCACATATTAGGACATTCAGGTGAAAAACCTCATGAGTGTCCAGAGTGTGGGAAGAGATTTAGTCTGCTTGGAAGTATGAAGACTCACATATTAGGACATTCAGGTGAGAAACCACATGAATGTCCAGAGTGTGGGAAGAGATTTAGTCTGCTTGGAAATATGAAGCATCATATGTCAGTGCATTCACATGACAAACATCATGAATGTCCAGAGTGTGGGAAGAGATTCAAATGGCTTCGAAGTGTAAAGACTCACATATTAGAACATTCAGGTGAGAAACCTCATGAGTGTCCAGAGTGTGGGAAGAGATTTAGTCTGCTTGGAAGTATGAAGACTCACATATTAGGACATTCAGGTGAGAAACCTCATGAGTGTCCAGAGTGTGGGAAGAAATTTAGTCTACTTGGAAGTATGAAGCGTCATATGTCAGTGCATTCACATGACAAACCTCATGAATGTCCAGAGTGTGGGAAGAGATTCAGTCAGCTTGAAAGTATGAAGAATCATAGGATGGTGCATACAAATGAAAAACCATTTGAATGTGCTGTATGTGGCAAAAAATTTAGGCACCGTGGCTCTATAATACGTCACATGTTAGTACATTCAGGTGATAAACCTCATGAGTGTCCAGAGTGTGGGAAGAGTTTCGTACAGCTCGGAGGTATGAAGTCTCACAGGATGATGCATACAAATGAAAAACCTTTTGAATGTGCCTGGTGTGGCAAAAAATATAGGCACCGTAGCTCTATAATACATCACATGTTAGTACATTCAAGTGAGAAACCTCATTAGTTTCCTGAGTGAGAAGAGATTCAGTCGGCATGGGCATATGAAGACTTACATTATGGTGTATACAGATGAGAAAACATTTTGAATGTGCTGAGTGTGGAAAAAATTTAGAGAACGTAAAAAAAATATGTCACATGTCAGTGCATTCAGGTGACAAACCTTATGAGTGTTCATAGTGTGGGAAGAGACTCAATCATCTTGGAAGTGTAAAGAAGCACAGAATGATACATGTACATTCAGCTGATAAGCTAAACACTTTGAGTGTGAGAGATGATTCAGAGAATGTTGTATGAGAGTACAGTATAAAAGACACATATTAGTACATTGACTTACCTTTAATATAATATATAATTTGGGGTTTAGCTTCATCATGAACAAAAAATATTGTGCTATCACAATGGATGTCCTACAGAGGCAATTATGTACACAGTATTTTGTTTCGGAAATACACTTCATCATGACAGGTAAAGATCTAAAGGTATTATATTATTTTGTTCTTTAGTCAAATTTATATGTTCCTCATAGACCAAGCAATAGTTAGAGAAGTTGTCAGTGTAGAAGTTAGATGCTCCTCATAGACCAAGCAAGAGCAGGAGAAGCTGTTACTGTAGAAAACTCAATATTGCTCGTATGTAAAGAAATATTTATTTCCTCTAGTAAAGATAAAACAAAGTTTTAAATGTTTTTTCTCTATATGTATTTAAATATTAATGTTCTTTGTTTTATTATCTTCAGAAATTTATTTAAATTTTGATATATATAATCTCTCTACTTATGAACATTTTGC
>WNGS01048397.1:20915-31436 GCA_020271785.1 Procambarus virginalis | reverse complement strand
GAAGGAGGTCGAGGAGGGCGAGGAGGGAGGATGAGGAGGGCGAGGAGGAAGGAGGAGTAGCAGGGCGAGGAGGGGAGAGAGGAGGAGGCGGGTGAGGAGGTAAAGAGATGGGCGAGAAGGAAGGAGGAGAAAGGAGGGCGAGGAGGAAGGAGGAGGAGGGCGAGGAGGAGGGAGGAGAAGGAGGGCGAGGAGGAAGGAGGAGGACGAGAAGGAAGGAGGAGGGCGAGGAGGAAGGAGGAGGAGGGAGGAGAAGGAGGAGGGAGGAGAAGGAGGGCGAGGAGGAAGGAGGAGGGGGGAGGGCGAGAAGGAATAGAAGGTCGAGGAGGAAGGAGGAGGAGGGCGAGGAAGAAGGAGGTGGAGGAGAAGGAGGGCAAGGTGGAAGGAGGAGGAGGGCAAGGTGAAAGGAGGAGGAGGACAAGGGTGGAAGGAGGAAGGGAAGGAGAAGGAGGCGAGGAGGAAGGAGGAGGAGGAGGGCAAGGTGGAAGGAGGAGGTGAAGGAGAAGGAGGGCGAGAAGGAATTAGTGTCCGGTGATTCGCGTGCATTTCCTCGCTCATGTCTCCCTCGTTCGATGTTTCAGTACTGACCCCTGACCTACTCAACCAGTCAAGACCTATTGCTAAGAGCAGTGAGTGTGTCGATCGGCTCTCTCGATGTCGAGTCCTGTGGTCCTCTCCTGCTCTTAAGTCTTACATGCTTCTTCGGCTTTGTGGAAACATCTACAGGAGGGTCCTCGTAGCATTTGAGCATGTTGACGTGGTACTTCTTCCTCGCACCATCGACGTCGAGCACGTAGTTTAACGAGTGCGAGCACTCCACTACAGTGAATGGGCCCTTCCACTGCAGCAAGAGCTTGTTCAAGCTGGTGGGAAGTAACAAAAGTACCTTGTCACCTACACTGAACTTGCGTTCGTTTGTTTTTTTGTCGTATGTTTGCTTCGGTTACTCCTCTGCTTTTGCTAGCTGTTCTCGGGCCAGCTGACAAGTGTTCTCCAGCCGTTCCCGTAGATCGATGACATATTCGTACGTCGTCTTGGTTTCAGGGGTACAGTCATCGCCTTCCCACAGGTTCCTTAGTACCTGCAGAGGGCCTTTAACTGTGCGACCGTACAAAAGCTCAAAGGGTGAGAACCCTGTGCTAGCCTGTGGCACCTCCCTGTAGGCAAACAACAAAGGGTTGATATACCTGGGCCACTGCCGAGGCTGTTCAATGCACATTCTCGTCAACATCTTGAGAGTGCCATTGAAGCGTTCTATCAAACCGTTTCCCATAGCATGATACGGCGTGGTGAGGGATGCTCTCGCTCTGAGCAGACGCCTGACTTGGTCCAATATCTCGCTGGTAAACTGTGTCCCTCGGTCGCTATGGATCCACTCAGGTATACCAAGGCGACTAAAAAAAACTACCAAGGCTTCCGCTACCGTTGACGTCTCGATGTTCTTCAGGGCAGCTGCTTCTGGGTACCTTGTTGCGTGATTGACCATGGTTAGGATGTACTTACTGCCGTCCATTGCACTCGGTATGATCGGACCAACCAGATCAAGGCTGACCAGCTTGAACGGCTGATCAATGATGGGGAAGGGCTGAAGCTTCCCGGGCTTCACCCATCCTCGATCAGTGGTGCGCTGACAGGTGTCACACGAGCGAGTGTAACGCTGTATTTTCCCAGCAATTCCTGGCCAGTAGAACACACCTTGTATCCGCGCACTGGTCTTTGCGTGACCCATATGACCTCCCATCAGAGCTTCATGTCCCAAGCGGAACACAGCCAGTCTATGCTCCTGTGTAACAACGAGTTGGTCCCAAGTGTCGTGGGGCGTCTCAACTCTGCGCACCAGTTTCCCATTATGGTTCAAGTACCAGTACTTGCGTTCCTGGTGTTGGAAAACCCCTTTCTCCTCAGCATACCTACGTATCTGAGCTAGTGTTGGGTCGCTTATTAAACTCCTTTGCAGACACTCCCTGAATGTCTCGTAATTTCAAAGGTTTTTCTGGGCGAATCGGCTACTTGCTCTGTGACCTCGTGGTGACAGCTGCCAGGAGCAAGTTACCTGTTAATTGAGTTGCTGTCGCTTCAACCAGGAGTTTTGCTTCTCTCTCCATAACTTCACAGCTTGCCTTCTCTCCCTTATTCTTCAGCTGGGTGAGGGTGTGGTCACTCCCTGTGACGTCATCCCCGGCCGAGTCGCCATTGGCATCAGCTGACTGAGGGCGGCTGCACACAGCTGAGGCAGCGTCCTCACGCTCCCCCGTTATCTTTGAGGGCGGACTTGAGCAATCAGAGACTCCCGGACCATTTCCCAATAATAATCCACATACAGCACGTTCCTGTTGAACGGCACGGATTTTACCTTTGATGTAAGGTATGTCGACCCACACATACACCTCCACCATCTCTTTAGTATATCCATTTGGGAATTTGACATAGATATGTCTACCTGTCTCAGATCCTGGCTTTACTAGGCTCTTTCTTACCATGTAGATAGTGGCGCCTTTGTCACGGAAGATTTTCGCCGATTTTCCATTAACATTTCCGTCCACCACCTCAAGGGTCCAAGCTAGTGGATCCTTTCCGACGTTGGGATGTTTCTTACCACACGAGCTCACACCTGCTATGTAACCTGATTTCGGTTTTACCTTGCAATCAGCTGCACGATGACCTGGCTTACCACAGGCGTAGCACTTGTGCGTATGCTTGTTGGAGGAGTTTCCCTGTTCCCCCGACACCCCAGTCTTAGGCTTAGCTCCTTCGCCAGTACCTGTAGCATGATGCTTCTCGTGCAACTTCACCCCTTTCACCTGTCTCCTGGCCCCAGCCCACAGATCAGCTTGCTGGGCCATAGACAGATTTGACACAATTTCTTGCTCTTTGAGCTTGACATGCAGAGACGATTTGCATGCTTCCAAGAACTGTTCACGAATCATCAGTTCTCCATGCTCCCAGGAGCAGTCTCCGTGAGTTCACAGTAACGGTTTAGACTCGATTCTAACCACTATAACATTAGCACATATGTCCCCTTTTTGCAATTGAGCCCTACGGAAATTCTCTAGCACCCGGTCTGCAGTGATGCCAAAACAGTTCAGCAGCGCTGTTGTCAATGCCTCGTAATCTCCGCGCTGGTGCGGAACCAGACTGTGGTTGATTGTTAGTGCCCTACCCTTTAACAATGCACTAAGAGCGAGTGCCCACTTTGATCTTTCCCACCCGCAATCAGCGGCGTGACCTTCGAAACGCTTGTTGTATGCATCCATCGAGTCGTCCCTCTCATCAAAGTTAGCTAGTTTAGGTAGTTTGACAGTCTTACCTTGTTCAACGTTAGTCTCTGTTGAACGACCACTTGTCTGGTCATCCTGCCTTGCATGCAACTGCATGCGAGCTATGCGTTCAGTACTTTCTCTGTTCTGCTGATCAGTCCAGCATTTGTTTTCTCTCTCCTGCTGATCAGTCCACAGTTTGCTTTCTCTGTACTGCTGATCAGTATAGAGTTTCATAGCTTGCTTTGCTACTTTATTCCCTTCGAATCCCAACTCCCTAACTTGGTTACGGTATTCCTCTAAGGTGAATAAATGCGAGCCTGTAATACCTACTCTTTGAGTTGGTGTCGTCCACAAGGACCCTTTGGGCTGAGATTCTTCCCCATAGAATCCCCCAACGAAGTATTTAACTCCCTAAACATGCTAAACATAATCTCACTCCATAAATTCTCGTGTCAACTACATTTACAAAACCCTGTTCCTAAATGCAAATCCTGCTCTGAAACTCTTCTTGGAGAGATGTAATAGGACCCATTATCACCACACCAGAAATAAATATCTCTTTGATATCCCCAGAGTTAAACTTAATCTTTGTAAACACTCTATGCAAATAAAGGGACCCAGTTTATGGAACTCACTCCCTATTGAATTGAAAAGCTGTCCAACTCTTACATCATTCAAAATCAATACTAAAAAGTACCTAATTTCATCTTCATAGTTTTTCACCTTTTGCCTTAAAATTGCACTGTATCTATTGCTACCCAATCTCCCAACCTTTATGTTCCCAATTTGAACATCTTTACCATTGTGATCATTGCTGTCTTCTTATATGTGCTGCTAATCTGCTGTATGGTGTTTATTATTCTTGTTTAACTGTATCTATTGCTACCCAATCTCCCAACCTTTATGTACCCAATCTGAACATCTTTACCATTGTGTTCATTGCTGTCTTATATGTGCTGGCAATCTGCTGTATGGTGTCTATTAATCTTGTTAAATTACCAATCAAGCTGTTCAATGTAATCAATTAGAGCTTTAATATAACAATGTGCTTTAATATACTTACTAAGCTCTCTCATCTCATTTTTCTCTTGTAATGTATTTGTTATCATTTATCAATTATGATAGAAATTACCTACTTAAAATTATCTGTTAGATTAAGGACCTGCCCGAAACGCTGCGCGTACTAGTGGCTTTACAAGATCGGAAATACTGTCCTATTCAATGTATTTTCACAAACCCAATGTACCTTCTTGTATTTAAATAAATAAAATAAAACAAATAAAATAAAAATAAAATAAGAAAGATAGAAATATAAGCTTCATTCTAAATACCTTACCATGGGCATATTTAAATTTAAAGCAAAGATACGTGTACTTTTATAATAGCCGAGCTCCAACCCCAGACAGATCGATTGACCGAGCAACTCTCTCTCAGAACAATGTTTATTTCGTTGTTCGCTCGCCTGGCGTTCCGCGAGCACTTTGTCCTGGGTTCGTATCCTGGCCGGGGAGGGTTTACTGGATGCAAATCCTTAACTGTAGTCTCTGTTTAATCCAACAGTAAAATGGGTACCTGGTTGTTAAATGATTCTACGCGGGGGTCATATTCCGAGGACCAAATAGGATTAAGGACTTGTCCGAAACGCTATGCGTACTAGTGGCTGAACAAGAATGTAACAACTCTTGTATATATAAATAGATAATAAAATCGATCCTCTAGTTTATGTAGTAGAGAAAAAATTGGGTTATATCCAGATTACATATTTTATTTTTATTTTTATTTTTTGTTTGTCATCTTTGCCTGTTTTTTACTCTTAATTATTTATTCTTAGTTAATCCCCTTGTCACTAAACCTAGGGATTTTATTACCCTGTTATATTTAAAGTAACTTGGTATTTGTTTAATGTAATCATTTATTGGAATTAAGTAATAGTATAATTGTTTATATCATCTACCTCAGTATCATAGTAAAATCTTCCACATTAATATACTCTCACCCTGTTTATTTTTACACTTAGATTTATATTAGAGTAAAATTCAAGATTTACTCAGATATACATGTCATCTTTTGTTTTCTTTTTTCGGAATTATCTATTTGAGCTCACTTTGTTTTCTTAGGTTCATACCAACTATAGGATTTTAATTAACCTTTACTAAGCTAATTATCCTCAAGTTCATTTTACTTTATGATTATTATTTTTCTTATTATTTTTTATTTTACATTTATATTGCCAGTCTCTACTGATTTTTTGTTTTTTATTTTATCTAACTTCTGTGTCCTTCCTGGCTATCTATTGGATCTCTATTTTACTTCCAAATTGTTATTATTTTATTGTATTTGCTTTTATTCTTGGGATTTCCTATATCATGTATCTTGTATCGTGATCCCTCTGCATCTCTATGCACACTGATATTGATCCTGATCAAAATCTTCTGTCTCATATCTACACCAACCAGCACATTGATCATCATTATTGCAAGTATTTCACAGCACACCAGGCTAAAAACAAACTCCAAAATAACACCTGTTTATCAGTTTACAACCAAAATGTTAGATCACTTGGTAAACATTTTGACGATTTAAATGCATTACTCACAGTACTAGGTACTAACTTATCGTTCATTATTTTAACAGAAACTTGGCTAAATAAAGACTATACCCAACTCTACAACTTAGCTGGTTATAAAGCCATTCATAACTGTAGGCCTAATAAAAAAGGTGGTGGCACAGCTATATATTACCGAGATACATTTATCTGCAACAGTATTATTAGTGACAGAGATGACTACTGCGAATATACTTTTGCTCAGTTTACAATTAAATCCCTTAAATCCTCCTTGACTATTGGAGCCATCTATAGATTTTCCAATACTAACATAGCTTCTTTCTCAGACAACCTAAGGAATCTTATTATAAACAACAATCTCAAGAAAAACCACATCATTCTGGGAGGAGACTTTAATATTTACCTGGGTCAACAAAATTGCTCTCAAGTTGACTATTTCCTTAACAGCATGAACTCCTGTATGCTAATCCCCACAATCACCAAACCTACCCGTCACTCAAACATCAGCCACTACCTTGGACCACATATGGACAAACATAACAGCTCCCCTTGTATCTGGTATAATCTACGACAGAACAACTGACCACTATCCTACCTTTCTCATAGCGAACATGGACATAACACCACCAAAAAGCAAGAAACTTTCATTTAGGCTACACAGTGAATCAGCTTTAGGCAATCTTACAGATGCACTTCACAATATTAACTGGGATTCTGAATTCAATAATACCCAGGATATAAATTCATTAGCTAACCTCTTCCTCTCCAAAACTCTAAGCCTCTACAACCTTCATTGTCCCCTTCTTACCAAGCAAGTAACTGACAAAAGATTAAACAATCCATGGCTCACAAGTGGCATTCTCAACTCAATCAACAAGAAACATGAATATGAAAAGAAACTTAGGATTGGCCTAGTTTCAAAGGAAGTAGCTAAGAGGTACTCATCAATGCTTACCAGTATCATAAGAAAGGCAAAACTTGCATATTATGTGAATAGATTCAATGAAGCAAAAGGCAACATGAAAAGCACTTGGAAAACCATCTCTAGTATCCTAGGAACTAAACAACACTCACATAACCAAATAAAACTCTAGGCCCAAGAGAATATGAATGAACGAAACGATGCTAAGACTAAGTTGCGGGTATTTCAGCCTGGTGACCCTGTACTGGTACTAAAGCCTCGACTAGGGAGCACTATGTCCCACAAGTACGAGGGCCCCTACATTGTGACAGAAAAGACTGGGGACCTCACGTACAAAGTGAGACAGTCTGATAAGCGTAAACAGGTAATGCTCGTACACGTGAATCGGCTGAAGAAGTTCCAGGGCCCCAGGCCCATTGCACTAACCAATGTTCCATTTCCAGTGAGGGAGGGGATGATTGTTCTGGGGACCCAACTAATCTCATTCTCAATAATTCTAGTTCTGTGAATGCTGTGGAGGAGGGACTGTCCCATTTGCAGATGTCCCAACGTGACGAGGTGCAGTCGTTGCTTGACGAATTCTCCAGTCTGTTCGGGGAGGTCCCGACCCAGACTGATGCCATTTACCATGATGTCGAGTTGACGGACTACACCCCCATTCGCCTTCAACCCTATCGGATGAGTCCGGAAAAGAAGGCCATCGTACGTAAGGAGGTCGACTTCTTGCTCCAGCACGGCCTCATCAGGCGAGCCAGGGCTCTTGGTGCTCGCCCTGCCTTTTGGTCCCCAAACCATGGCTCCTGGCGATTATGCACCGATTACCGGCAGCTCAACAGGTGAACATAGTGGACGCCTATCCGTTGCCACGTCTCGAGGACTGTATCGACGAAATCAGAAACGCCATGTACGTCTCGATATTCGATCTCTCCAGGGGGTACTATCAAATCCCGCTCACTGCACGTGCTAAAAAATTAACTGCGTTCGTGACACCCGAGGTGTTTTGAGTATCAAGTATTACCATTTGGCTTGCGTAATGCCCCTGCCACATTCCAGAGGCTAATGAACTCTTGCTCGCTAATGTGCCAAATTGTCGGGCATATTTAGATGACATTGTGCTCTTTGATAGTAGTTGGGCTGACCACATAGCTAGGTTACGCCAGTTGTTCACAGTGTTGAAAAATGCGAATCTAACCCTAAATGCAAAAAAGTGTCATTTTGGCCAAGGCACAGTGACGTACCTCGGTTATGAAGTGGGCCAAGGAAAAGTGTTACCTCGGCAAGATAAAATTAGTGCCATTCTGGACTATCCAGTGCTCAGGTCTCAGAAGGACATTCAACGATTTATCGGTATGTGTGCATACTATCGACGCTTTTGTCAGAACTTTTCCAGTGTTGCCACTCCTCTCACAGACTTGTTGCGGAAGGCCGTTAAATTTAAGTGGTCATCGGACTGTGCAGAGGCATTTAAAAATTTGAAATTGATCTTAGCTTCCGCCCCAGTGCTTGCTAGTCCAAGGTTCGACCATCTGTTTAAAATTCATGTTGACGCGTCTGACTCGGGTGCTGGTGCAGTGGTGTTGCAAACTGGGGATGATAGAGTGGAACACCCAGTATATTATTACTCTGTGAAATTTGATAAGGCGCAGTGCAATTATTCAGTGATAGAAAAAGAGGCATTGGCGCTAGTGTTAACATGTAAAAAGTTCGAAGTCTACCTCACTTCACTGGTAATATAGTGGAAGTATACACGGACCATAACCCACTAATTTTCATGAATCAGATGAAGCAGAAGAATAAACGCATCCTCAGGTGGGCATTGTACCTACAGGACTTAATGTCTATTATCCACCTTCCGGGCCGGCTCAACGTGATAGCCGGCGCTCTGTCCCGGTTGCCTGAGTAACATTCATCTGGGCCACAGGAAGCCACATACCAACTGTCATGCTTTAGTTATTTTTTTTGTAGGTTCTCCTGTGACATTAAATATTCTGTGTCCAATTTATTTACTTCCCTGTGTTTTTTTTTTTGGTTTTTTGTGTATGTTTTTTCTTTCAAGAATTCCTTTTTTTTTGCAGAGAAATTGTTGTTTTGATTGATTTTCTTTTATGTCATGGATTTTTCTTTTTTATTCTCTGTATACTCGTACAAAATATGATACTACTCTAGTAGTCACATTTTTTTTTTCTCTGAAGGGGGGAGGAGTGTTACGACTCTGGGTTCTTTAGATGGAAACCAGAGGTCAAATTTGAGCTTAATAAACTACCTCATAATGTAAGACGCTTCGCGAGCTGCATATGTCGTATTTTCCCTGCCAGATGTAAGACTATTCTTGTTCTCAAAGAGTAGTTAAAGACTGAGCTTGGGGTTGATTATTAAATAATAAAATAGGCACCAACTATGTTTACTAACTGTCTAATCAGTTGTAAAGTAAACCTGAGTAAACTTGGTATCAGACGCCGGTATGATTAGTTGAACAGTCTGCCGGCAGCAAGCCAAAAGCCATACTGGGAGCTGGCGAGCGACTCCCTCGTCCTTCTCCTCATCTGGCGTCGTGGGGACCGGATCCTCCTACCCTTCCTCTTAGTTCTTTATTTCTGTGTCTTATTCTGGTTAAGTAATCCATGCGCTTTTTATTGTTATATTCTGGCATACCCGTTCTCTGTGTGTAGGTAGTATACCTGGGGTGTAGTAAGTGTTTAAGTGTTTATCTTACTGGTTATTCTAACGGGGTCCCATTGTGACCACGTGGTTCCCCTACCCTAAGCTGACTCTACTTCAAGTGATTCAATAGGAGAGCTTTACCCTAGCTTGTGTTCAGTGTAAAACCTTGTATCCTGCCTATGTGGACCAAGGCTTTTAACGTAAGATCGTGTGGTGAAGTTATTATATTATATTTGTTATTGGTGTGAATGTATATGGGGGATTGTTAAGGGGATAATAAATAAGTAAGTTTGAACAGAGTATCCCTTCTTCATGTGTGGGAGTACAACGATCTACCTCTAGCCTGACAGGGTTTAGTAGCAAGTTATTATGCTGTGGATATTTTATTTTGGGGCTGGGCCTTTTAGTTCTCCCATTTTTATACCTCTGAATTCTACTTACCCTTACCCCTTATAGACCAATTCCCCCAAGCCAAGCACCATCGATATATAACAGACCTCAACCCACATACACCAAATAATGTTGTGAATAATGAATTTAAAAAGTCCACTTATGGATTCAACTAACAAACTAACATTAAACATCGAAAAGACTTACTACATCTTATTTGGAAGTAATCATCAAATGCAGTTCAGCTACAGATAGACAACATTAACATCAGTAATAAAAATGATGGCAAGTTTCTTGGCCTATTCCTAGACAAGAGACTCAACTTCAGCACCCATTCAACACATAACTAAGAAAGTCTCTAAGACAGTTGCTATACTCTCCAAAATCAGATATTATGTTCCTAACTCTGCTTTCCTCTCTCTCTATTATGCGCTAATCTACCCCTATCTTAATTATGGTATCTCTGCATGGGGGTCTACCACTGCAACCACCTTAAGCCCATCATCACCCAGCAAAAATCTGCTATCAGAATAATAACTAACTCCTGCTTTCAGACAACACTCAGCTCCCTGTTTAAATCCCTAAACTTGCTAAATATTAACTACCTCCACACATTCTCTTGTGTCAACTACATTTACAAAACCCTGTTCTTAAAAGCAAACCATGCTCTGAAACTCTCTCTGGACAGATGTAATAGGACCCCATTATCACCACACCAGAAATAA
>WNGS01048397.1:0-14321 GCA_020271785.1 Procambarus virginalis | reverse complement strand
TAGATATATATATATATATATATATATTATAATATATATATATATTATATATACCATCATTTTTTGGGGCAACACGTGAGGAACACAAATGTGAACAAGCCTGAATGGTCCCCAGGACTATATGCGAATGAAAACTCGCACCCCAGAAGTGACTCGAACTCATACTCCCAGGAGCAACGCAACAGGTACGTACAGGGATGCCTTAAACCGCTTGATCATCACGACCGGACAAAAGGAAGTGATAGCCTGAGCTATATGAACCACTTCGCCGGCACTTGGATGGTTATCTTTGGCATAGCATTTTATCAAATTGATAAAATGATTTGATAAATGCTATGCCAAGATAACCATCCAAGTGCCGGCGGGGAAGTGGTTCATATAGCTCAGGCTATCACTTCCTTATGTCCGGTCGTGATGGTCAAGCGGTTTAAGGCGTCCCTGTACATACCAGTTGCGTTGCTCCTGGGAGTATGGGTTCGAGTCACTTCTGGGGTGTGAGTTTTCATTCGCATATAGTCCTGGGGACCATCAGGCTTGTTTGCATTTGGTCCCACGTGTTGCCCCAAAAATGAGGTGATTTGATAAAATGCTATGCCCAAGATTACTATCCGAGTGCCGGCGGCGGGGAAGTGGTTCATATAGCCTTGGCTATCACTTCCTTATGTCCGGTCGTGATGGTCAAGTGGTTTAAAGCCGTCCCTGTACATACCAGTTGCGTTGCTCCCGGGAGTATGGGTTCGAGTTCACTTCTGGGGTGTGAGTATTCATATACATATATTATATATATTATAATATATATATATATATAATATATATATATATATATATATCTATATATATATAGTTATTATTCGTTTGAAGACATCATAAGAAGGAAGGTGAAACGCCATGCAACCTCTGAAGAGACAACTAACACAACACCTGTACCCCCTATTAGACTATTTACAGGAACTTCTTTTCCACAGCCCAATAAAACGGAGGAAAGGGTCCTGAAAGATATTGTTAATAGAAACGTTATCCCTACAGACAAAAATCAGAAGATACAATTGACGATTTACTATGAAACCAAGAAACTGCCAACCTACTCATAAGAAACTCTCCAGAAACAAAGCAGAACGCTTTGAAAGAGACCAATGTCGTCCATGCCTTCATATGCCCACTTGGGACTGTAAGCCCCAAAGAACTCAGTATATAGGCAAGACAACAAACATCTGTTTCCAGGCGATTAACGATGCATAAGCAACAGGGCTCTATCAAGGAACATATAACTCTTCCCACAACCAGACCATCACCAGAGAAGTCTTAACAAAAAACACGGAAATCATGATAGATACAGCGATAGCAGGCGGCTAGATATCTGCGAAGGCACTACACATTAAGAAGTCAACACCAGCAATCAACAGCCAATAACGCACAATTATTTCTACCCACTTCAAGACTCTGCTCCAATATAGAGCATCAAGAAATATGGGCCAATAGGCCGTCCTGCAGATACAGATCTATTCTCCCTTTAGCTTATACCCCATTGGTTCGTGTTCTGTGTTGTGTTGAAAGTTTGTTTTCACCTCATCCAAAACCATTATAACATGTCACCTCACCCAATTGCAGGAATAAAAAAGAAAGTCAAAGCTGTTTAAACTCTGTGCAGTTATAGTTGTTGTGTGTGTGTAACTAAAGTCTTTGAAAATGTAATAAAATTACGAAATATATATATATTTAAATATTTATCGATTTTTTTCTTATGAAATGATAAAACTATCCATTTCATTATGTATGTGTTAAGTTCTTTCTATTTGAGATAAACTAACGTAGATATATAACCGATCCTAACCAACCCTACCTAACCTAACCTATCTTAACCTAACTAAACTAATATAACTAACTCAGTAATTCATGTTCTTAACATAATATAATAATTATATTTAAATAAACTAATTGGAAACAATTTATTGAAATAAAGAAAATCACTCGGCCTATTAGGCAAATCGGGCCTTGCATATGTGCCTGGAGACCGTTCAGGCTTGTTCGCATTTGTGTTCCTCACATGTACCCCAAAGAATGATGTGATTTGATAAATACCTTGCCCAGATTATCATCAGAGTGCCGGTGGGAGGATGGGGAATTAGCCTCGGCTACCATCCTCTTTGTCCATTCGTGATGGTCGAGTGGTTAAGGGATCCTGTACATCAGTTGCAGAGTGCTTATAGCAGTATGGGTTCGAGTCACTTCAAGGGTGTGAGTTTTCAGTTTCATAAATATAATATATATATATATATATATATATATATATATATATATATATATATATATATATATGTATATATAAATATGTATATATATATATGGGGGCCGGGGTGGAGGTTGGACGTGTGGTCCCCTTAGCAGAGTGTTGAGCGGACTGGATAATGACTGGATGACTTCTGCCTGTCTGTCGCTCCCGATGATTGTGGTAATGACTATAGCCTGTAATGGAAACATCAATATTCAGCATGGATGTATGAGGGAAAATTATAATTATTATGTGAATACCTGCTTGCATGTGTTTGATGAAAAAATGTAATACAGGAATGAGAAGTATATTGAGCTTACGTTTGTGTGATGCAACGTTCCGAGGATGTCCACTTCCAGGGTTAGACCGTAGTACTGATGTACAGTATGGACATATCACTGTTTTGTAAACTGAAATTGAAAAAGAAGCATATTAACGCATGGAATGTATTAGACTGGGTAAGTAAAATAGTTTACACATTATATTTCACCTATGTGCATAAGTGTGGTTGCAATAAATGAACTGCGGAATAATAATAAGAATGATACATATGATTATCACAAAATATCATCTGGAAGCGCTTACACTTGATGTCATAATGTCCTAGAGGTGGTTTGCACATCTCTCACATTCTAGACGACAGCGTTGATTAGGTGACGGTATATACAGCACCTCACACTTCATGCAAGCTTTTAAAGTTCGTCTTTGCATGAAGTAGAGCGCTATAGTGTGTAGAGAATGTACACTCACAGTGAACTAACCTCTCGTTTATGGTGGACTGGGAAAATGTGAAGTGGGCAATTGTCGAGTGATTGATGACTCTCAGGTGCATGGGACGAGGGGAGGGTGTAACACACTCCAGGTAGCAGTACTACCCCACTCTCACCCCCGCTCGTCAAGAGGTCACAGCGCTCCTGGCTGCTCGCCATGTGGTAAGCCCTCATACCCTATGCGTCTCTTCCTCCTCCTTTAGAGGTGAGCTGCAGGAGCGGGGAGGAGGAGGGGGGACCTCCCCGTGTTTTCAAAATATCACACACCGCCCCCTTGCAGGTCATTTCCTCGCGACACGCGTCACTGGAAACACGGTTACTCGATGCTCTGTGTGTACGACATGAACTAATCACATTCCTTTTTAAACTATCTGATGTAAACCGGCTGGAACTCCTGCTGTGACATAGAAATCTACCATCTGGTTTTGTTACAATTTAGGTGGTTGGCACTGATATTGGTAAGATCCAACGTTTTTGGTAATATATACACACAGAACTCCCCCATCCATCCTTTCTGCCAAACATCTTACTCTCCTACAATATAACTTCCCCTCACTGCCAAAGGACTCCTGTCTGTCTGCTCGCCATCACCCAGTCCTCGTGCCATCCTAACCACTTCACGCCCCATTCACAAAAACCGCACACCTTAATGCATCTCTCCCACATGTGTGTTCTCACGGTGTGTGGGAGGACCTCTCCTCCCTTAACATAAACCATCTTCTTCCCTACCTACTATGTTTATCATTATCTACTGTTAATCTACATACACACACATACTGAACTCTACGCTGTCTATACCTACTCATTCTTCTTACACACCTGTTCCTTTACTTTTACCTTGTCAAACCCATTTCCCCCTTTTACCCCAGTGACGAGGCCCATCCCACCCCTCGGGACATTGTCTGCCCCCCCCCCCGCGACACTGCCAGTCTTACACTCTCTTACTCTTTCACCTTTGATGATGTACACCTGACACCATACTTATCCCTCGTCACCCTCTTACCCTTACACACACCTTTTACCCCCGCCACCTCAACACACAACGTCTCACGCGACATCACCCGTCCCAACCCACACACTGTTGACAATGACCGAGTTCGATCCCTGAGCTTCTCGGCCCACACCTCGCTCACCTGCTCAGGTGTTTGGGAAGGTCTACGTCTCAGTTTACCCTACTCACATCAGGTTCGAAAAGTTTGTCTTATGTTAAACAGTATAGTTATTGCCACTCGAAAGGACATCTAGTCCAATATTGTTTCCAGTTGCATCCAGAATTAAGACCAAATGCCTTGATAGTGAATAAAAGAAGGCAAGAGGATCAGAATTCTGAGAATTTTTGTAAGGGCACCTTACCTTGAGGTTACCTTGAGGTGCTTCCAGGGCTTAGCGTCCCCGCGGCCCGGTCGTCGACCAGGCCTCCTGGTTGCTGGACTGATCAACCAGGTTGTTGGACGCGGCAGCTCGGAGCCTGACGTATGAGTCACAGCCTGGTCGATCAGGTATAGCAAGCAACAGCGTCTCGCTGGTTTCGCCTCTTTTTATGTTCAAGGACAAAATGATTGGAGTTTGGATAAGTGGGTTCCAGTAGTTATGTTCAGGGACACTGGAGCGTCACTATCTTCGATTACTTCTCATATGTTGTCTCAGGTCAAGAAAATTTACCTGAACAAGGTAATGCTTGTACAGGGTATTGCAGGAGTAGTTCAACGTGTTCCTCTTATGCAAGTCCCGCCAAACACACACCGAAACTACGACGTTGGTACAACGTTCGAACAAGTTTTAACACCTCCTAACTAGTTATAACAACCAATATAGCAAATTGTAACAACGTTCTAATACGTCATAAACACGTTAAGCCAAGATGTAACAACTTTATTACAGGTTGTAACAAGCGGAAAATGGACACAGTTTCAGTTTGTGTTTCCAGGGGTGTTCATTAAGTCCTCCTATATGCCTGGTTTGTGTACTTTAGGTGTGTGTGATACTTTGCCAATACTTGGATTCAACATCATCCTAGGAAATGACACTGCTGGTAATGTGCGAAACAGTCATCTTCCCGTAATGGTTGCAGATCCTAGTCGAGTTCTCTCAGAGGTGAGTGAGATTTCTCTCCCATAATGTATCCCGCATGTGCCATCACCAGATCACAAGATTCTAAGCCCAAGTTTGATGATTCCAAACCTACAACCAGAGGGATGGCTGGAAAACCTACAACGATAGAACCGAAAATCTACTTAGCAGATACTTTTTTAGCCCACTTGGATGAGGTTAGTGCAGTTGAGGAAATGTTGCCATGTAATGAAGCTGTACCACCTGATAAATGTTACATTGGCCTAGTTACAAAGGAAGTAGTTAAAAGGTTCTCATCAATGCTTACCAGTATCATGAAAAAACAAAACTTTCATATTATGACAATAGATTGAAAGAAGCAAAAGGCAACATGAAAAGCACATGGAAAACCATCTCTAATATCCTAGGAACTAAACAGTGCTCACACAACCAGATAAAACTCTAAAGATGGCAATACATCGTCAACTAATTTAGAAATGGCAAATGAATTTAATAGCTTCTTTTCATCGGTTAGTGCTGACCTTGCCAGAAAAATCCCACAGACTCAGACATATATTAACACATATCTTTCAGGCAGATATCTATTCTTCTCCTTTCACCAGTCAGCCCAACAGATGTTGTGTCCATCATATACTCACTAAAAACCAAAGCTGGGAACATTAGTGAAATCCCATCCATTGTATACAAGAGCGCCTCCCATGCCCTTGCGCCACCTATAGCTCTGCTGCTCAACAAATCTCTAGTGTCATACCTTCCCTGATATCCTCAAAAAAGCAAGAGCTTTATCAGCAATCAGCAATCAATCAGCAATCAGCAATCTAAAGCAATCAGCTTTAGGCAATCTTACAAATGCACTTCACAATATTAACTGGGATTCTGAATTCAATAATTCTCAGGATATAAATTCATTAGCTAACCTCTTCCTCTCCAAAACTCTAAGCCTCTACAACCTTCATTGCCCCCTTCTTACCAAGCAAGTAACTGACAAAAGATTAAAAAATCCATGGCTCACAAGTGGCATTCTCAACTCAATCAACAAGAAACATGAATATGAAAAGAAACTCAGGATTGGCCTAGTTACAAAGGAAGTAGTTAAAAGGTACTCATCAATGCTTAGCAGTATCATGATAAAAGCAAAACTTATATTATGAGAATAGATTCAAGAAGCAAAGGCAACATGAAAAGCACATGGAAAACCATCTCTGGTATCCTAGGAACTAAACAACACTCACATAACCAAATAAAACTCCATAAGGATGGGTATATACCGTCAACTGATTTAGAAATGGCAAATGAATTTAATAGCTTCTTTTCATCTGTTGGTGCTAATCTTGCCAGAAAAATCCCAGAGACTCAGACACATATTAACACTTATCTCTCAGGCAGCTATCCAAACTCTCTTCTCCTTTCACAAGTCAGCCCATCAGATGTTGTGTCCATCATACACTCTCTAAAAACCAAGCCAGGGAACACCAGTGAAGTTCCGTCCATTGTATACAAGAGCGCCTCCCATCCCCTTGCGCCACCCATAGCTCTACTGTTCAACAAATCTATAGAGTGTCACACATTCCCTGATATCCTTAAAAAAGCAAGAGTTACGCCAGTCCATAAAGGAGGCAATCCGGCGGACATAAACAATTATAGACCAATATCAAATCTACCCATTCTATCAAAAATATTTGAAAAAATTATCTACAAACAGCTCTATTCCTACCTCGTAAAATTCGACATACTCAGCCCCTGCCAGTTTGGCTTCCGGTCCCAAAAGAGCACCAATGATGCAATCATTAGTCTCCTTGACGTAATCTACTCAGCCCTTGACAAAAATAAGTTTCCAATTGGACTCTTCATTGACCTAAGAAAAGCCTTTGAGTAGAAGGTAGAAAAGTAGAGTAGAGTAGAAAAGAATGAGTAGTAGAAAAAGGGTAGAAAGGTAGTTGAGTAGAAAAGGTAGTTGTTAATCACAACTACCTTTTACTTAAACTCCAGCATTATGGAATCCGAGGCCTTGCCCTGGACTATATCCGATATTATCTTAGTGAGAGACACCAATGTGTAACCATCAATGATACAACCTTTTCCACACTACCAATAACCGTTGGAGTGCCACAGCGCAGCATCTTAGGACCTCTTCTATTTCTTATTTATGTCAATGATCTGCCTAATGTCACTAATATTCTTAAACCTATATTGGTTGCTGATGATACTACCCTCATCTATTCAGACCACAACCCACATACACTAAATAATGTTGTGAATAATGAATTAAAAAAAGTCCACTTATGCATGTCAACTAACAAACTAACACTAAACATAGAAAAGACCTACTACATCTTATTTGGAAGAAAATCATCGAATGCAATTCAGCTACAGATAGACAACATTAACATCAGTAATAAAAATGATGGAAAGATTCTTGGCCTATTCCCACATTCAACACATAACTAAGAAAGTCTCTAAAACAGTTGGAATACTCTCCAAAATAAGATGTTATGTTCCTAACTCTGCTCTTCTCTCACTATAGTATGCACTAATCTATCCCTATCTTATTTATGGTATCTGTGCATGGGGGGTCTACCACTACAAACCACGTTAAGCCCATCATCACCCAGCAAAAATCTGCTATCAGAATAATAACAAACTCTGCTTTCAGACAACACTCAGTTCCCTTGTTTAAATCCCTTAACTTGCTAAATATTAACTCCGTCCACACATTCTCTTGTGTCAACTACATTTACAAAACCCTGTTTTTATATGCAAACCATGCTCTGAAACTCTCCGTGGACAGATGTAATAGGACCCATTATCACCACACCAGAAATAAATATCTCTTTGATATCACCAGAGTCAACCTTAATCTGTGAAAACACCCTATGCATATAAAGGGACCTAGTCTATGGAACTCACTCCCTAATGAAGTGAAAAGCTGTACAACTTTTGCCTCATTCAAAAACAAAACTAAAAGTACCTAATTTCATTGTTACGAACATACTACATTGTCCAAGTATGGAGTAGCGATATCAGCGCCATTTGTGAGTCTGCTCTCTAACCCCACAGTGCGTGCATGCTGACCAATATATTGACTAGACCTAGAATCAGTTCACTTAAAGATATAATCACTGGAACACTAACTCTGGACAGAAGAGCCTCCATTAGCAACAGGTGGACCCATTGTGCGATAAACACCATCAATACATTCGATATAACAACCACAGTCACTGGGAAGGGTGTCGACGAAATACATGCAGGCTTTGTTATGCAAGCCCCTTGGGAATCTCCTCCAGCAAACTTTAAGATTATGGTTGAAGGAAAAAAGAACCAGACAAATCCTCATCTGCTACGTAATATTGCACATATGCATATAGGAGCAAACATGGCATCCGACAGCTTTACTTACTTCACAGATGGATCAGTAGACCAGCAGGGACAAGAAACAGGAGCTGCAGTTAAAGCAGGAAACTTTGTAAATAGTTGGAGGCTCTCAAATGGGTGTTCGACTTTACAAACAGAGATATGGCTTTGTATATGGAAACAAAGCATGGCTTTGGAACATGCTCTTGCTGAACACAGACAACATGTTATCATACATACAGATTCGAGAACCACCATTGAAACATTGCAACAAGAACACATATGTGATAACATATATCTGATCACAAATGTCATATCATTAATGCAAACACTCAAACGACAAGTCCGACGGGTACTTATCAACTGGGTGCCAAGAACCACTTAGTGTAATGAAAGGGAACAGTAGAGCAACAGAAGTACACTTACATCGCATCAGGCTTGGATACCCATGTGCATGGGAAATAGGCTTACAGGTTCCGGAAGATGAGAGGAAATGTCAGCACTGTGGAGAAATGCCCGAAAGACCATTGGAACATTATCTATCACAGTGCACAGTTACAAACCCATTAAGATTTCAACTTATATTCAACAGTGCAGAAGAAGTTGTTAAACACATATGGCAAAATCTTACTGAAGCGACCATACGAGTCATAAATACTCATACTCCGCCCAAGTAAAACAGAAACAAGCAACACTTAATGGGCCAGCCAGAGGCTTAGGGCCCATGCAGGAATATCCCTGCAAAAAAAATAAGTATCGGACGTCCAACCCGTTCTCGCACTTTCGTATAGTCAATATTGACTTATTAAATACGTGCATATGTGACATACTAATTTATTGTGAATATTTTAGTTTACCTTGAAAAGCTTCATAGAAAACACCGACCTTAACTAAGCTTCTTAGTATTTAGAGATAAGCATCTTATTGCTTCGTAATTACAATTATTACTTAACTTATTATAGGTATAGATTAATTAATAACTGTAATTATGAAGCAATAAGATGTTTATCTTAACATACTAAGAAGATTATTTAAGGTCGGTGTTTTCTATGAAGCTTTTCAAGGTAAACTAAAATATTCACAATAAACTAGTATGTCACATATGCACTTATTTAATAAGTCAAGATTGACTGTAAGAGAGTGTGAGAACGGGTTGTGGACGTCATATAGACGATGCCATCTAGTGGTGACCACCTGATTCCTGTAAATGGTTCAAGATTCCTGCATTGGTTAACAAGTGAAGTCTTAGTGGGTGACCTCCGGTGATGTGGCAATTCAAGACCAGTGCCATCTGTTGTGCTACGAACACAATGTCAATGCCCGAGGGAGTAATTGTTGCTTCCTGGTTTCTCCAGTACCCTATAACTGATGACGTGTCTGTGTCCACAGAGGTGACGTGGGGCAGCAGTGGTACTGAGGACGGTAGTCTACCTTGGGCAGCCTAAACTCTCCTAACTTAGTCCCGCCTGACGAGTAAGTGAGCCACCGCCGACCAGGAACAGTGTAGTTTCTGTTAGTTGAGCAGCAGTGGAAGAATTCGGCGTATCCCGGGACTGGCTATAAGGGGAGAGGTGACCGACAGTGAGGTGCCTGTTGAGGAGCGTTACTGGCCCGTCGCTAGAGGCTCCTGCCAGGGGTGCGATCCCCCTGTATTTGTCTGTGTAGTGGCCCCAATCAGAGCGTGGCTGAGGTTCTCTGCCAGCACTTGGCTAGAGAGTGGTTGTGGACAGAGAAGCACCTCGTGATACTGCCGGTAGGCTGACCCGCGGCAAAGGTAGTCTCGCCAGTGTTTTCTAGTACTGTGGCCAGTAAGGTTGGGAACGGTACTGTGTTTGGGAAAACACGAAGATTGACGAAGGCTGCATTGTGTTAGCGTCGTGTAGTGCTCAGTGTCCTATGAGAGAGCAACCTCTGTATATACATCTAACTGTAGTAATATTTCATTTTGTTTCTATTTAAGGTGATGGGAATATATTGATAAAGGAATCAGTGTTGTCACTTCCCCCCCCCCCCTTTTATTTAATGCGTTACCTAGTCAACTCCTTAAAAGCCACTACCGACTTGGGGGTTGTATACTATCACTTACGTTCATCCATCAAGGACCTGGTTACGAGCCATATTGGCCTTAACACTATAATGGTTATGACCCATAGTGGCCGGCAAACTTCATAGTTTCCTACCTTGTGTGTGGGGGGTTTTCTTTTTTTGTTTTCCCGACTGCAATGCGTACGTCGCCAATGTACATGTGGCAGATGCTTCACGAAACTGTCGGAATTTGCAGAATAGAAAATACGACAGCAACCGTACAGGGCCTGGGAGCAAGGTCGAGTTAGAGTCCTTGAGGGTCTCTTCTCAGACTAGACTCACCTGGTCCTGCTCCACGTTGGTCGTTGGAATCTCCTCAATGATTTAACACTTTAAGGGACTCCTAGGGTCCTCATCACATTTATAGTTTAGTGAATTAGGCAAACTCGGTGTTGAAGACACCTAGAGCTGAAGGCTTGAGTAATATTGGCAGTATTCAGAAGTGGTTCAACGGAAACACCACATAAAGCTTAACAGTAGTTTATTTACTAACTTAACCACTAATACAAAGGGTGCTTGATTTACTTTAGATTGGCGTCAGAAAGGCTATGATTGCATTAGCGAGACTCTTGACGTCTGGCTAATCGACTCGTATCCATTCGTGGGGAAACACCTAACTTAACACAATTGACAGCCAATCATTAACACGGCAACCTAACTGCCGGTATGCAAAGGGATCACAAGAGTTCCAACCGGATACTCAGTAATGATAATATGCAATAAATCACAAATACACTGTCAATGGGACAGGCAATAACATGCACAATAATAATATCACACAATAACTAAATGTGTGGTGTATGTGAAGCTCACATTCACAGACGAGTGAAATGTGATACCACACAGATAACACGCATACACCGTCGATTCACCTGTACCAGGTATGAAAGGTGAGAACTGTGGTTGATACCTCAGATCAACACAGACACAATAAAACAATGACAAGATCTGTCATGTTCACAGAAATGGTACCATCCGTTTCTATGTGCGGCGGCTGGACGCCACTAGACTAGAGAAGGTAAACAACGGCACACAGGACGCTACCAGCTTGGGAGCTACTCTATCATGTAGTTATTTAAGTATTAAAGTCAGTAACCAGGAATGACTTTACATCAACCTTACTACCAAGACTATCTCAGCTATACACAGACACCACACTGGCGACGACGATGAACTGGGAACGCAGGTATTTTGTTCAACAAAACACAAGGAAGGAGCATGCTGTCTCGCCCAGAGAGGAAGAAGCTGTCTGTGAGCACCATACCCGATGCTGTATGCACCCCATGCTGTGCTGACTGTTGCTGTGTGCTGATCGTTGCTGTGTGCTGGCCGTTGCTGTGTGCTGGCCATGCTGTGTGCTACCCAAGCTGTGCTGAGTGTTGCTGTGAGAGAGGAATCTGCGCCGCTGTGTACGAAACGACGCTTTGATGCAGTGTACAAAACCCGATGTTTTGTTACGAAACGACGCTCCGTGCTACAAAATTCTTCAAGCTGTGAACCAACTGCTGCCTACTGCTGCCCAACTGCTGCCTACTGCTGTACCAACTGCTGACAATTGCTGTACCAACTGCTAACAACTGCTGTGTTGCTGTGAGTAGGAACAACACATGTACACAAGGTAGGTAAGAAGTCAGTTGCTGCTGTGTTGTGCACTGTTGTGAACTTTTGCATTAAATGCTTGTGTGCTTTGCAAAATTAAAGTAATTACAGTGAATTCTTAAATAACATATACAGTGCAGTAAGTTTATATATTCTGAGGAACATTTAAGTGATAAGTTTACATTTATTCAGTAAAAATGGCAAATATACCTCAGTTTCCTGCATTTGATCCTGACTGTGACCAGACAAACCTGTCACAGAGGTGGGTCAAATGGCTTAAAAGGTTTGAAATTTGTTGATAGTTTCTGATATCAAAAGTGCTGAAAGAAAGCGTGCCTTTCTGCTTCACTATGCAGGTGATAGAGTTTGTGATATCTTTGATACACTGAAAGATACTGGTGGTGCTAAAGATTATGACACTGCCAAGGCCAAATTAACTGAGCATTTCAAACCAAGGCAAAATACTGCTATGGAAATTATGCATTTCAGGAGAGCAAAACAACTCTCTAATGAAACTGTTGATCAATACCATACACGTCTGCAGGGTTTAGCAGCCCACTGTGAGTTTGCTGATGTTGACAAAGAAATCAAACAGCAAATAATTGAAACATGCACATCTACACGTCTTCGTCGAAGAGCTCTAGAACTTGTTGATGATGAAAGTTCTCTTAACAAGATACTGGATATGGCTCGTCGAATGGAAGATGCTGCACGTGATGCTCGTGCCATGGAGTGCAGTGCCAACAACGGTTCTGCCACTGTTACTAACAGCCAAGAAGTATGTAAGGTTCAGGGAGTACACCATGATCATAGAAGATATCATGCCAAACCTAACATTAAATTGAGCCGAGAACCACATCACAACTGGAGTCATGGAACAAGACTCAAGCAGTCACAACGACTCACATCAGAGTTGTCGACAATAAATGTTACAATTGTGGAGGAGACTACCCACACCAAGATAATGTTTGTCCTGCACAAGGTAAGAAGTGCTATGAGTGTAGAAAACTAGGTCATTTTGGTGCTATGTGTCGTTCCGCACTAAAGAAACCACAATCAATAAATAAAAGCAATGTACGAGGATCAAGTCATAGGAGTCGAGGTGGCAAACACAATATTGCACCTCAAATCAAGAATGTTAATAATATACAAGACACATTTCATTACAACCAGTCTCAGATGACAGTGAATGTGATTACATTTGTGGAGTACAAGCAATCACAAATGGAATGATCTTCCAAAACCCAGAGACTATAGTATACATTGCTGGCATTTGTCTCAAAATTCTTATTGACACTGGATCAAACATTGACACCATTGCTGAGTGCCACTATGAGAATTTAAAAAACAGTTCCCAAAGCTTGAAAACTATAATGGCAAAGCCACTGCCTATGCTTCAAGGTAGCCTTACCAGTGATTGGAACTTTCACTGCAGAGATTAAGTCAAAGAATGCAATGCTCATTACTACATCCATGTTGTTAGGAATGCAAAGGAGTCTTTACTCAGTTACAAGACTTCAACCAAATTGGGGCTACTTCAGCTTTCTAATGCTGTAGCAGTGGAATCTGCAAAAATGTTGATGCTATTGTTGCTGAATTTTCAGATCGGTTTAAATCCATAGGTTGTTATACTGATAGCAAGGTACATCTGCATATCAACCCAGATGTAATTCCAGTTGCCCAACCACATCGCCGACAACCATTCCATACTCGCAAGAAAGTCGATGCCGAACTGGATAGGCTGATAGAACTAGATATCATTGAACCGGTAACAGGCCCAACACCATGGGTAAGCCCAATTGTCACTCCACCAAAGCCGAAGAATCCAGATGAGATACGCATTTGTGTAGACATGCGTGTTCCCAACAAGGCAATAATGCGTGAACGCCATCCTACACCCACTGTAGATGATATGATCTACCGCTTGAATGGTGCAACTGTATTCAGCAAGTTAGATTTAAACAAGGGCTATCATCAGCTTGAACTTGATGATGAGAGTCGATTCATCACACGTTTTACGACACATCGAGGTCTGTATAGTGCAAGCGCCTGAGTTTTGGTATTAACAGTGCTGTTGAAGTATCCAGCACATCATCAGCCAGGTATTGCAAGATATACCTAATGCTGACAACATGTCTGATGACATCATTGTTTATGGCCGTACCCAAGCTGAACAA
>WNGS01048393.1:0-10189 GCA_020271785.1 Procambarus virginalis | reverse complement strand
TTATATATAATATATATAGTAAATATTCTATAATATATATAAATAATATATCTAGTTATAATATATATATATATATATAACTTATATTATAGTCTATATCTATATATACAAATTCACTGTGCGGGTTCAATGTTCCTGAGCCCGGTTATGTACCCTCTGTAACCCTTTCCACAACGTACCGGTTGACAAGATGGGTATGGGGTGCTGAATAAATGCATAATAAACTAGCTTATATATTATATATAATAATAAGAAGTATATTAGTGATATATATATATATATATTACTATATATATATATCTATATATAATATATATATAGATATAATATATGCGAAACAAGACCTGAATGGTCACGTAGGAGCTATATGTGCCCTTGTGGAAAAACTCAGTACCCCAAAAGTGAGCTCGATCCATTACTGCAGGAGCAACGCGAGTTTTGTATCTCAGGACGCCTTCAATCCGTTGACAATCGCGACACCCGGACATAAGGAGTGATAGCCGAAGCTATTTGAAAAACCAAATTCCCGCCTGCAATCGGATGGTAATCTTGGTGGTGATAGCATTTTATTAAATCATTTCATTCTTTGGGGCACGCGTAAGGAACACAAATCCTACCAAAGCTGAATGGCCCAGGATTATATGGATCTGAAAACGCACACACCAGAAGACACTCGAAAACCATAGTGATAGGAGCAACGCAACTGGTATCTACAGACGCCTTAATTGATTGACCATTCACGGGAAGGCCGGACATAATGAAGTGATAGCCGAAGCTGCGCAGTTCCCCTTCTATATATCTATATAGTATCTATATATATATTATATATATATATAATTATATATATATATAATCGTGTATATATAATATATAATGTGCGTATATCACGAAGATGAACCGACGTATTTTTAAAATGTACAAATGTCAAGAGCCACGGAAGGGAAAAATGAGAACAGAATGTCCTGTAATGTACTCGTTCTATTAAGCATTCAGAAGGAGTGATAGAAGGATCACTCCTTCTGAAGAGGATTAATATACGAAAGTATTAAAGGAAATTCCTGTTCTTTTCTCAGTGGTTGCTGACATTGTCATATATATAGTAGTATATATATATTATTACTATAATATTATAATATAACTTATATATATAATTTAGTTATATATATACTATATATCTATATATATATATATATATATATATATATATATATATTATATATATATAATATATATGGATATATATATATGTCGGTACCTAGTAGCCGGAACGCACTTCTAGCCTACTATGCAAAGCCCGATTTGCCAAATAATCAAAGTTTTCATGAAATAATATAATTGGTTTTTACGGACTAACTAACCTACATAACGCTAACCTAACCTAAGCTTTTTTCGGTAGCCTAACCTAAACCTAAACCTAAAGTAGGTCAAGGTTAGTAGGTAGGGTTGGTTAGGTTCGCTTATATATCTACGTTACTTTAACTCCAATAAAAAAAAATGACTCATACATAATGAAAGGGGTTGCTTTATCATTTCTAAGAAAAAAATTTGAGAACTATAAATTCATGAAAACTTAACTTATTAGGCAAATCGGGCCTGCATAGTAGGCCGCGAGCACGGGACGTTCGGCTACTGTAGGGTACAGACATCATATATATATATAATATATTATATATATAATATATATATAATATGTAATATATATATATAATATTATATATATATATAATATATAATAATGGCATATAAATATATAATTATATAAATATAAATTGTCAATATCATTCATTGTGTCGGAACACAAGGAAGCCAGAGGTGGTTTTCCATACACATTGACTTTATCGAGGTCTAATTCAGTTTTGTTTAAACAAGAAGTTAAAATGATACAATTTAGATTTAGAATAAGTAGTTAAGAAGTGCCGAAGAAGACATAAAAAGTTGCGAGCGATTGAAAAGCATTTCAAAAGCTTATATAATCGTTTAGTAATTAAGAAGGAAGTGTATGGTCAACACAGTAACCGGACCAGACAATGGGATGTAGTCATGCGTGAAATTGTGTGCAGCATTTGCTATAGGCATGGGTTCGTGGAAGGCAGTTAGCGAGGATTGCTTCTGAAACCAGAAGATTCCAGAAGTTATTACCAGAAAACTTCAATAACGACGCTCACCGCTCCTGACGACTCTGCTGCCCCTCCAATATTTGTCAGCTGCTCCTGAGCCACAGCAACCCACGAATGAATGTAGCAGTCCCCGCAGGAAACACAGCTATATCAGTGACTCTAAATGCTGATTGAACCAAACGGCAAAGACAACCGGATCGGCATCCATTTCGAACCCATTAGGTTGCTCCCTGTAGGAAGTTGTTCCCGGCCGTTCATTATGCCAAAATCGAAGAGTCTTCTTCATTTAGCCTGCTGCATTTTATCTGCCTACCATAGAAAACAAACCCAAGCTCGATAAGGCCCACATAAGAAGATAGCACAACTATCAGAAAAACCCAATAGCAGGCTAGCAACAGGAATGGTAGTGCGGCTGTCTCCCCGCAGTATCGTATAACAGGCGGCACCCTGTCACCCCAAATGTTGGATTTAGCCTAGGGTGTTCAGTACACAACACTGTTTTGGCTGGCTTAGCTTGCATCATATGTAAGCTTCACCTCAAACGATTCATTCTCGAACCTAGCAAGCAAGGATTTTATACAGCGAACAGAGATATACTGGAATAGCTTTTCCGAGTGGGAATACAGGAAAATTAATGAAATGGATAAAGGGGGCCTTATTTGTTCATCAACAAGCAGTATGTTTGTTTAATGGTTGGGTTAAAAGCACAGAGAGCAAACACTTTGAACTGGGAACTCCAACAAGGAGGGGTCCTCAGCCCCCTGTGTTCAACGTTCTGATGCATAAACTTATATTAAGATCTTCCAACTAATAATGAAGACACTGTCATTTGTTATGCTGATGATATATGTTTACAGGCTGCCTCCGAGCCTAGAATGCAAGTTCTGCTCGATGCTTTTGCTACTAGAGCTGAGGAATGTGGCCTCCTTATCTCTGTACAGAAAACTCGTGCCCTCATTCCATGTGGTATTCCACCACCCAATTATCATATAGATGGGCGAGCACTTGAGAACTGCGAGTCTTACAGATACCTTGGTGTCCCTATTAACGACCCTGGGTACCTTTCTTCTCTCAAGAGGAGACTGTGGGAGAGATTAAAGCCCTTGCGGGTCCTTGTTGGTGTCAATCATGGAATTAACGTGAGACTTGCTAGAATGTTTTATGTATCATTTATACGCTCTGTGATTGACTACAATGCTCTACATCTCACACTGTATACTGACAAAGAGCTGAAATCTCTTGAAACCTTGCAAAACGAAGCTATGCGTCTCATCCTTGGGGCTCCAAAGTCCACGAGAATAGTTAATATGAGAGCAGAGTTAAAATTACCTACCATAAGTGAGAGAATTTTGTCTATTAGCACAGTTTTCGGCGTGAAGGCATTGAGTAGATCTAGGCAACACATGAAGTTTCAAGCTAAACTTTCTAATATGCTGCACTCACCTGAGGTCTATAGAAGAAGAACGAAATCTGATTATGTATATTGGTTCTATAAGGTAGCCAACTCCATCAAATATTAAATATGTACCCAACTCAACTAATGATTAATCAACCAATTACTCCATGGGATAACTGGGATTTATCAGTTGATTTTGTAAATGCGCCCAAGAAAGATAGTGTGCACTCTACATTATTAAAACAGTTAACACTGAAAAGCATCACTGAAAGTACTCAGAGTTTGGGTAACGATGTGTATCAGTGCTATACCGACGGCTCTGTAGAAGAAGGTGGACGATGTACCGGATGTGCATGTAATATATTTGAACAATCTACTCTCGTACATACAGCAATGAAGCGCGTCAATGACTGGGCAAGTACAACTCAAACCGAACTTGCAGGCATATACCTTGCCACTGAATTTTTAAAAGACAAAGGCAGTGGACTTATATACTGTGACTCGCAGAGTGCACTCCTGGCATTGAACGCACATATTAGTGACACCCAGAAAATAGTCAGTGATATTCGAATGAATGTTTTAGCTGCTAAAGAAAACAGATTTGAAATTAAATTCCTATGGATACCATCACATGTTGGCATCTCAAGGCATGACACTGTTGATATGCTTGCAAAGACAGCCTGTAGAAAACCAGTGGTAGAAATTGATATGGGTATTTCATTAGCAGTGACAAAGAGAATACTTAAACAAATATCTAATGAAGATCTCACCGACCTAACAAATTCACAAAGACCTGAAAGTTGTAGCATTAAATATTATGATAGATATCGTGAGGAAACATTCACATATGGGACTAATAGAACAAGAACCCGGCAATGTGATGTTATAGTGGCCAGAATACGCCTGGGATATAGACGTATCTGGCAGCTTTCTCAAACCCAAATGTCGAGTACACAATGTGTCAACTTTGTGAAAGAGAAAACATGCACTCTCTTGAACATTATATTGTAGAATGTCCCATACTGGCTGACTTTCGCCCCCTGGGCTAAGGTATGCTGAACTTTGTAATTACTATATGAGTACTGGAACACTTGATGATATATTGGACTTGTACCCAAGATTGACCATGTAATAGATTAATTATACAATGTATGTGATGTAACTATATAACCTGAGCTTGTAAAAGCACCTTAATCACCTTCAGTGATTAAGTGCTTAATTGCACACTAGTTTCTTTATCAGCTATCTCACCCTGTCAGAGTAAATGAGATAAATGTCTGTGAATGCATGTGTGTATATATGTATATGTGTGTGTATGTGTATGTATGGGTATAAAGTATATATGGAAGCTGATCAGAATTACATTTCACCTTTGTAAATGTACATTAATGACACTGTGTAGATGACACATCGAACACTTTATGTAAGGCATACATAAATCTGTGTATCTATGTATTTACGTATATAGGTTAGCTTAGCATTTTTAAAGCACCGACTCACCTTCAGTGGTTGATTGTTCAATAAACCCTTCAAATATATGTTTAACACATCTCTAACCCTGTCCATGGAGGACAGAAGAAAATGTATATATGCTGGTTAGCATTGTTAATGTGTGGCCACGTCTGTGGTAGAAAACAATAAAAAAAAAAAAAAAAAAAAAAAAAAAAAAAAAAAAAAAACCTTCCAGCTGAGTGAAGCGTTGTCGCCGACTCGAGCCATGCAACAGTTAAGTAACCATATGGAGCAACTTAAACGCTGCCTCCCCATGTTCTGACTTTAAGCGTCTCGCTGATAATCCATGGTTCAAATTATTGACTCAGATACATGATGACCAAAAGTCTATAATCCGAGAGCAGTCGGACCTGATAATGAAGCTACAGAGTGATGCTTTGGCCATGCACAAGATTAACCAAGATCTGTCTGCCAGAGTCGGCCACCTCGAACAGGAATTAAGCTCTCTGCAGATCTCGGTTACTAACTCTAAATCAGCAGAAACCTCTAAGAAGCAAGAAGAGATGTTACAAAAGTTAGAGAACCATTTTAACTCCCTACAACAGCAACACACTACAACCCAAGACGAATCAGATCAACTTAAGCTCCTTGATTCTGTTATCATCTCATCACTTGATTTTCCCCATGAAACTGACAGGGAAAACTGTACTGCCATCGTGATCCAGGAATTGCGTACTAAGCTGAATTATTCAATCGAAGCAAGTGACATCAAGTCAGCTTATAGAGTGGGTACGAAATCATCTGGCACAAATAACAGGAAGATACGTGTGAAGTTAGATAGCTGCTCCCGCAAGTCTGACCTTATCACTGCTGCAGTCGGTGGGAAATCCAATGTTTATGTGAACGAATGTCTAACCAGATTCAGACAAAATCTCTTATATAAACTACGTGGAATCTGCAAAAAATCCCCTGCTATTAAACATTGTTTTGTGCGCGATGGTAAAATAATAGCTAGGAAGACTGACTCTGGAAAAACTTATGTCATAACCACTGAGGCTCACCTCACTTCCTTCCTGGCTGACTGTGGGATATCAGCTGAATAACCAGATCATAATTTGTAGTCTCACATACAACCAAGTGTACTTAAGCTCTGCCTTTCCTTTCCAAAGGTTTTTTATTTTATTTTATTTTTATTTTTTGTTTGTCATCTATGCCTGTTTTTTTACTCTTAATTATTTGTTCTTAGTTAATCCCCTTGTCACTAAACCTAGGGATCTTATTACCCTGTTATATTTAAAGTAACTTGGTATTTGTTTCTTGTAATCATTTATTGGAATTAAGTAATAGTATAATTGTTTATATCATCTACCACAGTATCATAGTAAAATCTTCCACATTAATATACTCTCACCCTGTTTATTTTTACACTTAGATTTATATTAGAGTAAAATTCAAGATTTACTCAGATATACATATATCTGAGTAATATATATCTTTTTTTTTCTTTTTTTTCGGAATTATCTATTTGAGCTCACTTTGTTTTCTTAGGTTCATACCAACTATAGGATTTTAATTAACCATTACTAAGCTAATTATCCTCAAGTTCATTTTACTTTATGATTATTATTTTTCTTATTATTTTTATTTTACATTTATATTGTCAGTCTCTACTGATTTTTTTTTTTTTTTATTTTATCTAACTTCTGTGTCCTTCCTGGCTATCTATTGGATCTCTATTTTACTTCTAAATTGTTACTATTTTATTGTATTTGCTTTTATTCTTGTGTTTTGCTATATCATGTATCTTGTATCGTGATCCCTCTGCATCTCTATGCACACTGATATTGATCCTGATCAAAATCTTCTGTCTCATATCTACACCAACCAGCACATTGATCATCATTATTGCAAGTATTTCACAGCACACCAGGCTAAAAACAAACTCCAAAATAACACCTGTTTATCAGTTTACAACCAAAATGTTAGATCACTTGGTAAACATTTTGACGATTTAAATGCATTACTCACAGCACTAGGTACTAACTTATCGTTCATTATTCTAACAGAAACTTGGCTAAATAAAGACTATACCCAACTCTACAACTTAGCTGGTTATAAAGCCATTCATAACTGTAGGCCAAATAAAAAAGGTGGTGGCACAGCTATATATTACCGAGATACATTTATCTGCAACAGTATTATTAGTGACAGAGATGACTACTGTGAATATACTTTTGCTCAGTTTACAATTAAATCCCTTAAATCCTCATTGACTATTGGAGCCATCTATAGATTTCCCAATACTAACATAGCTTCTTTCTCAGACAACCTAAGTAATCTTATTATAAACAACAATCTCAACAAAAACCACATCATTCTGGGAGGAGACTTTAATATTGACCTGGGTCAACAAAATTGCTCTCAAGTTGACTATTTCCTTAACAGCATGAACTCCTGTATGCTAATCCCCACAATCACCAAACCTACCCGAGTCACTCAAACATCAGCCACTACCTTGGACCACATATGGACAAACATAACAGCTCCCCTTGTATCTGGTATAATCTACGACAGAACAACTGACCACTATCCTACCTTTCTCATAGCGAACATGGACATAACACCACCAAAAAGCAAGAAACTTTCATTTAGGCTACACAGTGAATCAGCTTTGGGCAATCTTACAGATGCATTTCACAATATTAACTGGGATTCTGAATTCAATAATACCCAGGATATAAATTCATTAGCTAACCTCTTCCTCTCCAAAACTCTAAGCCTCTACAACCTTCATTGTCCCCTTCTTACCAAGCAAGTAACTGACAAAAGATTAAACAATCCATGGCTCACAAGCGGCATTCTCAATTCAATCAACAAGAAACATGAATATGAAAAGAAACTTAGGATTGGCCTAGTTTCAAAGGAAGTAGCTAAAAGGTACTCATCAATGCTTACCAGTATCATAAGAAAGGCAAAACTTGCATATTATGTGAATAGATTCAATGAAGCAAAAGGCAACATGAAAAGCACTTGGAAAACCATCTCTAGTATCCTAGGAACTAAACAACACTCACATAACCAAATAAAACTCTACAAGGATGGGGATATACCGTCAACTGATTTAGAAATGGCAAATGAATTTAATAGTTTCTTTTCATCGGTTGGTGCTAATCTTGCCAGTAAAATCCCACAGACTCAGACACATATTAACACATATCTCTCAGGCAGCTATCCAAACTCTCTTCTCCTTTCACCAATCAGCCCGGAAGATGTTGTGTCCATCATACACTCTCTAAAAACAAAGGCAGGGAACACCAGTGAAATTCCGTCCATTGTATACAAGAGAGCCTCCCATGCCCTTGCCCCACCCATAGCCCTACTGTTCAACAAATCTATAGAGTGTCACACCTTCCCTGATATCCTCAAAAAAGCAAGAGTAACGCCAGTCCATAAAGGAGGCAATCCGGCGGACATAAACAATTATAGACCAATATCAAATCTACCCATTCTATCAAAAATATTTGAAAAAATTATTTACAAACAGCTCTATTCCTACCTCGTAAAATTCGACATACTCAGCCCCTGCCAGTTTGGCTTCAGGTCCCAAAGAGCACCAACGATGCAATCATTAGTCTCCTTGACGTAATCTACTCAGCACTTGACAAAAATGAGTTTCCGATTGGACTCTTCATTGACCTAAGAAAAGCCTTTGATACTGTTAATCACAACTACCTCTTACTTAAACTCCAGCATTATGGAATCCGAGGCCTTGCCCTTGACTACATCCGATCCTATCTTAGTGACAGACACCAATATGTAACTATCAATGAAACAACTTCTTCCACTCTACCAATTACCGTTGGAGTGCCACAGGGCAGTATCTTAGGACCTCTTCTATTTCTTATATATATAACGATCTGCCTAATGTCTCTAATATTCTCAAACCTATATTGTTTGCTGACGATACTACTCTTATCTATTCAGACCTCAACCCACATACACTAAATAATGTTGTGAATAATGAATTAAAAAAAGTCCACTTATGGATGTCAACTAACAAACTAACATTAAACATCGAAAAGACTTACTACATCTTATTTGGAAGCAAATCATCAAATGCAATTCAGCTACAGATAGACAACATTAACATCAGTAATAAAAATGATGGCAAGTTTCTTGGCCTATTCCTAGACAAGAGACTCAACTTCAGCACCCACATTCAACACATAACTAAGAAAGTCTCTAAGACAGTTGGTATACTCTCCAAAATCAGATATTATGTTCCTAACTCTGCTCTCCTCTCTCTCTATTATGCTCTAATCTACCCCTATCTTAATTATGGTATCTGTGCATGGGGGTCTACCACTGCAAACCACCTTAAGCCCATCATCACCCAGCAAAAATCTGCTATCAGAATAATAACTAACTCTGCTTTCAGACAACACTCAGCTCCCTTGTTTAAATCCCTAAACTTGCTAAATATTAACTCCCTCCACACATTCTCTTGTGTCAACTACATCTACAAAACCCTGTTCTTAAATGCAAACCATGCTCTGAAACTCTCTCTGGACAGATGTAATAGGACCCATTATCACCACACCAGAAATAAATATCTCTTTGATATCCCCAGGGTCAAACTTAATCTGTGTAAACACTCTATGCAAATTAAGGGACCTAGTCTATGGAACTCACTCCCTAGTGAATTGAAAAACTGTAAAACTTTTGCCTTATTTAAAAACAAAACCAAAAAGTACTTAATTTCATCTTCTTAGTTTCCTACACTGAGCTTTATTTTTTGCTCTGTATCTAGTGTTACCCAATCTCCTAATTCTTATGTATTTAACCCAAACAACCTTATCATTGTGTTCATTGCTGTCTTCCTTTATGTGCTAGCCATTTGCTGTATTGTGCCTACCAAATTTTGTCAACTACCATTCAAGCTTTCATTGCAATCAATCTTAGCTACCTAAGTGCTTTATTATACTGTACCTACAATTTTCTCTCATCTTTTTTTTTCTTTTTTCTTTTCTTGCCATGTAACTGTTATCATTTCTTTTTATAATTTTGCTAGTATTTACCTACTAAAATTTTCTTAGATTAAGGACCTGCCCGAAACGCTGCGCGTACTAGTGGCTTTACAAGATTGTAATTACCATATTATATATTCTCACATTCCCAATGTACCTTCTTGTATATGAATAATAAATAAAAATAAATAATATAA
>WNGS01048386.1:91457-108511 GCA_020271785.1 Procambarus virginalis | reverse complement strand
ACTGGTACTATCCTGTGGAAATTTAATCGCTAACAATTAACGTTAATATTAGTATGGTAAATGATAAGTCAATCAAAATCGCAGGAAATCTTTTACCCGGTACTCAATATAGAGAATAAGGGCAAGAAATCCTACTAAATAAATGAAACCGATAGTTTCTAAAACAAATGAAACATTACTTGTTTCAAAAGTGAAAAGGTAGTCCAAGAATGTAGGGATACCTGCCGAGTCTCTATAGGACAGAAGCAAGGGTTTTCCAACTTAATTATATGATACTTACAGAATTAGCATTCCTTGTGCTCTGAAAAAAGAAAGCTAATTCCCTACCTGAGTAAATATCATCATCTCTGACCGACGTATAGGGGTGCGAGTGTCAACTGGTGACGAGAACTACTGTTGAGGTCCCAACTCAACAGCGTAGTCCGTGCTAGAGGAACTATGGCCCTCTGTATCCTCCTGTGGTCGGATTGCAGAAGATAGGGTGCTTTGGCCCGAAGACAAATCAAAGTACCAGGGTACCAAATTGATGATCTGTCTGAATTTGAGAGATATCCTAGGGCCAAAAAAGGTGGAATACACGAGTAATAACACTGAGGGAGGGATGACCAATTAAGAGAATGACTGAGGCCTCCAGTCACCACGTAATCCACAGTTATCCAACACTCACAATATGCTACCCTCGGAATTCACAATACACAGCACCATATAAATATTAAAAGTAATGAAAATATTGAAAAGCAACTGTACCCAAGCCAAGTACACTTACCACAAATTGATGTTCTAGTACTAGTACCTGAGTGAGGCTCCTAGGACAGGCCCCCCCATTAAATGTGATGGAAAAAAGAAGTGTAGGTGTTCGGTCGTCCTCCCAATGGCTGCTGTCAATGCCTATCACATTTAAAAAAAAAGATGACTGCGTAGCTGATGTGTCCTGTGGCAAAGTAAGGCAAAACAAGCAAAACAAATAGTATGAACAATGAAACTTTAATTAAATTGAAAACAAATTATGAATAAGACAATTCCATGGCTATGTACAGTGCAAATTAACAAGATTATAAAGTAAAAAATAACATAGAAATAAGAACTGTGGTGACGTTACTCTACAAGTAAATAAAGACAAGAAAAGATTAACAGGTGCTGAGAATATAGCGCTGGCTGAGAACATCCACTAATAGACAGAGCGTATATCAGTTGGTTGGTTCAGCTTGAGAGCACAGGATATTCTAACTCCAATGGCTGGTGCAGGCCCAGACATCGGCTAGGTAGATGGCGCTGAGGTGCAGTGGTGCAGTCGTCGATTCACCAATCAGAAGTGGGCAGGCTGGAAGTGGTAGTTTGGTGATCGGCAACGACGGAGGGGGGAGGAGGAGAGTGAGCGTCTGATACGTATGCGCCTGGCAAAACGTATTTTACTCAATACGTAATACACTTGCTTGTAGTACCTAGATGTTGTAGATGTACTGAAGTAACATGATAGGAAAGAGCAGGCCAAATCTCTCTTGAAGGAGATTATCATAACACTATATATATATATTGTGACGATAATCTCTTATCAGAGATTTAGCCTGCTATTTTCGTATTTCATCACGTCCTCAACAATATACAAGATACGTTTTGTAGTGGCTAAACGTATATGTCAAGACAGCCACACGCACCAGCAACTCCCTCCTCCCCCCACTCCATTACCTGCTGTACACCTGGTCGACGCGCCGAACCCTTCAACTGCCTAACTAGCGACTTGCGGCCATCCAGCTTTCTCATTGGCCGCCAACCAACACGCCACTCCGGTTCCTCGCCAATCACAAGTCATCGCCAGTTATTGTTGGAGTCCCTTGCATTTCTGCCAGCCAGAATATATTGTGCTATCAGACTATGAACACCTAAGTGACTCACCTTGTGTGGTCAAATAGAGGTTTATAGTTAGTGCATATATTCCAGCATTCATATTTTATTTACCTTTGTATGTCAATTCTCCTCCCCCATTAACGTAATCTATTTTCATGTTTATTTATTTTTCCACTTGACATTTTTTACCATTAAGCCAAGATTTTGCATTTATTTCAATTTGTTTTTTTATTGTTATTAAACTACATTGTTTATTATTGTGTTTTATGTTTCTTACCTTACCACAGATTACCAACCACGCAGTCATTCTTTTTTTTCTCTTTTTTTTCTTTTCTTTTTTTAATATTTATTATGTGGCCCAGCACTGACACCTGCTAGTTGGAAGACTGCCGACCACCATTTCCAACTCGTTACCGTCACATATAAATGGGGGCCTGTCCGGGAGCTTCACTCAGGTATTGGTAATTGTGGTAAGCATACTTGGCTTTCATTTCCCTTGCTTCCATTATTTACATTAATCATTTTTTATTTTATATGGTGCTGTGTATATTGTACATTACGGGAATAGCATATGGTGAGAGTGAGACAACTTTGGATTACGTGGTGACTGTAGGCCGCAGTCATACTCTTAATTGGTCGTCTCCCCCTTCCGTGTTATCCTCCGTGTTTAACATCTTTGTCCCCAGATATTTCTCACTTTTTGACAGATTATCACATAGGTACCCTGGTACTGTGGTCTGTCTCCGGGTCAATAGCACCCAAGTCCTGCAATCCGACTCTAGGAGGAAAAAGAGGGCTTTAGATCCTCTAGCACGAACTATTATTGGCGAATTGGGACCTCGCCGATAGTTCTCGTCACCAGTTGACACTCGCACCCCTACTCGTCGGTCAGACTGATGGTATTTACCAAAAGGTAGGGAATTGGCGTTCTTTCTTTTGAGCACAAAGTTCGCTAATTCTGTAAATACCATATTCAATTTCAGTGGGTACCATTGCTTATGTTCTATAGTGACTTGGCAAGGTATGACTACATTTTTTGGACTACCTCATTTATTTTGAAGCCATTTAGTGTTTCACTTGTATTTTAAACTCAGTTTCACTAATTAGTAGGATTTTCTTGCTTTATCCTCCCATAGTGAGTACCAGGTACAAGATTTCCTGCGACCTTATTCATTTACCATCTTGAATTAACTTTAATTATTAATAATTCCCCACAGGATAGGTATCAGTTGCCACGTTTCCTGTTTCTGACATTCACCATATTCTCACTATATATTCGTGTCTCCTTTGTTTTGCTATATTTTCACCATGTTCCGCTTACAAGCTTTCAAGGCAAATCCAGAAGGTGAAATAGGGAACTTACGTCATGCAAGAAGGGTCGAATTGATAACTCTTGCACACGAGTATCAATTGGAAGTTCCCCCTGGTGCCAACAAATATACCGTAAATAATCTATTGTAGATCATCTTTGGATGAAGGGAAGATAGATTCTGATACTCATGACCAATACACTATTTCAGATAAACATGACTTGACAGCAATCAAACTCAAGTTAGAACTTGCTAAGATCGAGCGAGAGCAACAAAAGGAAGCAGCTGCAATCAGAGAGCGGGAAGCTGCCATTAGAGAAAGTGAAGCTGCCCTCAAAAAGGAAGAACAAGAAGAGAAATCCGCTCAAGGAAAGGGAGGCCGCCACTGAAGAAGAAGAAAGTGAAAGAGAGGCCGCACTGAAGAAGAAGAAAGTGAACGTGAGTTGGCCTTATACAAACAGCGACTCGAGATACAACGTGACCACGACAAACGACAGGCAGAAGCAGCTCTAAACTGTCGTGACCGAGAACTCACGAGGGACGCTGCACACCAAGCTCAACTCCAACAAGCGGCAGCTAGTCTTCCTCCCAGTTTCAATATCTCCCATGCAAGTAAGTTAATGCCCCCGTTCCTCGAAACGGAGGTTGATGTGTTTTTTACCACTTTTGAGACCCTTGCTGTTCAACTTAATTGGCCTGACGACCAATGGGCTACCCTTCCGAGTACATTTAACAGGTAGAGCAGCAGTCACACTCAGCACTTTGGCTTCGGAAAAGACTACACCACCTGAAACAAGCTGTGTTGGACGCCTACCTTCTCTCCACCGAAAGCTATCGACGAAAGTTTCGTGACTACGTCAAGGCAAGTACCACCACCTTCTTAGAATTTGCTAACACCAAACGAAGATATTTCATGAAATGGCTGGAGGCAGCACATGTCTCTACTTTTCAGAACTTGTCAACCTCATACTGGTTGAAGAATTTTTGAGACGTGTACCTCCTCCTGTCCGCCTATACTTAGCAGACAAGGAAGAGACGGAGTTAGTGAAGTGTGCGAAGTCAGCTGACACTTACAGCCTCATCCACCGGCTGACTCCAGAACCTACCAGCAAGAAGTCTTGGTACAGTTACGAGAAAGCGAGCCCAGATCAAGGTACCTCTCAACTGTACTGCAGGTATTGTCGATTATATGGACACACCATTGACAAATGTGGTAAGTCCCAATCTAAAGGTAACATCGAACCTCCTAAGTCTAAACTACTCACCCTAAGTCCGGTAAGCCTGTAATGAATGTTGGTGTTCATGCTAATGATCTCTCTCTCTTTACCAAGCATCTATATCCAGGAACTATCTCTACCCACGGTTCAGATTCAGAGGGACGTTTCGGACTTAAGATCCTACGGGACACAGCGGCTCTACAATCGATCGTCTTGAAATCGGCTGTGCCCAACGTCGCCTACACAGGAGAGACTGTGTTCATCACTGACCTTACTGCTACAACTCCTTATCCCTTGCAAGAGTTTACCTAGATTGTCCCTTCGTGACCGGTGAAGTCCAAGTCGCCGTCAGGGAAAAGCCTTTTCCCATGCCTGGAGTGCAACTTCTCCTGGGCAACGACTTGGCAGAAGACCAACAACCAAACAACCTGATCGTCAAGGACATATCCGAGGTAAGCAACTCTGTGGTGGATAACCCGATTTTTGAACATTTTCCAGTAAAGGTTCAAGAGAGTGATGAAGGTTCTCCTCCTGTTATGGTGACCACCCGTGCTCAAGCTGCACGTCCACAGCCAGCCGACTCTACTGCTACCGCTGTCCCTCAGGACCCTTCGAAACTACCCCCTAACCTGACCGCGGTGGAGTTCCGTAAGTTACAGAGAGATGATCTTACCTTGACACCATTATTCTTTCAGGCTGAAACCCAATCCGACAGTGTTCCTGGGTTCTTTATGGAGAACGAAATACTCTATCGCAGGTATAGACCCAGTAAACTGAAGGACGAGGACGATTGGGCAGACGTTGAACAACTAGTGATTCCTACCAGCCTGCGGCCCACGATTCTACACCTGGCCACGGCGCTTTGTCACACTATGGGTTCAACAAGACTTACCATGGAATTCGACAAGACTACTACTGGCCAGGTATGGTAAACGACGTCAAACTCATGTCAAATTATGCCACGTGTGTCAGTTAGCCGGGAAACCGAACGTTTCCATTCCCAGAGCACCACTGATACCCATCCAGGTGCCTGAGGAACCGTTCCACAAGCTCATTATCGACTGCGTTGGTCCTTTGCCTCGGACCAGTGCAGGCAATGCATATATCTTAACCATCCTGTGTCCTACCACCAGATTTCCGATAGCAGTTCCAGTGAAAATATTACAGCTGCTACAGTGGTGAAGAATCTATGAAAATCTTACAGTATGGATTTGGAATACTGAAATCATCTCAGTATGGAGAGGAGGAGATTCAGAGCGACTGTGGCACCAACTTCACCAGTGATCTCTTCAAACGGACTCTGGAGGAGTTCAACATCAAACAGGTACTGTCCAGCCCCTATCATCCTGCTTCACAGGGTTCTCTCGAGCGTAGTCATCAAACCATCAAGGCACTCTAAAAAAGTTCTGTAATGAGACCTCAAAGGATTGGGATAGGCAAATTGATCTCATCATGTGTATTTTCAGAAGTCTTCCCAACGAGTCACTAGGAGTATCTCCTTATGAGATGCTCTACGGACGTAAGTGCCGTACACCTCTCAAGGCTTTCAAGGATTCTCTACGTGATGACACCTTCAGTGAGCATCAGAATGTGCCCCAGTATCTTCAAAATCTCCGACACATTCTAGAGAGGGTCCATTCCTTTGCCAGCAACAACCTACAGAAAGCCCAGGAGAGGATGAAGACTCGTTACGACCAGCACTGTAAAGTAAGGAAGTTTACACCAGGAGACTTAGTGCTTGCCTATTTCCCTATCCCAGGTTCTCCTTTACAGAACAGGTTCTCAGGACCCTACCGTGTTAAGGAGTGCCGGAACAACTTCAACTACGTTCTCGAGACCCCGATAGGCGGCGGAAGACCCAGCTGTGCCACATTAATTTACTCAAGCCCTACCATGGGGTTCCTCCCACTGTGTTAACCAATTTCACCTCATTTACAGGTCCATACAGCCACAGTGAGACCTTCCCTGCTTCTCCTTCCGAGAGCACTGACACTGAGACAGCGCTCTAACTCAGAAATCCTTACTAACCTTCAACATCATTTTCAGGACGATAATAGTGCTCCACTAATCAAACTCAGTCAGAGAACATCAAGAGTTGTTTCGAGATGACCCCAAGAGTGTACTGTGACTCAGCACGACATTCAACTGCTACCTGACACCCAGCCGATTCGCCAACCGTTCTACCGAATCAGCCCGAGCAAAACGGAAGTCATGCGGGCTGAGGTACAGTATCTCTTGGACCATGGACTGGCTACCCCCTGTGAGTCCCCCTGGGCCTCACCATGCATCCTGGTACCCAAACCTCACGGCAAAATCCGTCTGTGTACGGATTATAGGAAGTTGAACCAGGTCACAGTGAAGGACGCCTACCCAATACCCAGGATAGACGACATTTGGATGCCATTGGTAATGCCCGCTACCTGTCTCAGGTAGACTTACTAAAGGGCTACTACCAGGTGAGTTTAACGGAGCGAGCTAAGGTACTGTCCGCCTTTATAACCCCGTTTGGTCTCTACAGGTACAATCGCCTTCCCTTTGGACTCTGCAATGCCCCAGCCACCTTTCAGAGAGCTGTCAACCGCGTCATCCAGGGCTTGGACAACACCTACGCCTATTTGGACGACATCGTGGTAGCATCCAACACCTGGAGCGAACACCTGCTCCAGCTACAACGATTGTTCTACAAGCTCCTGAAAGCCGGCCTCACCATCAATCTGGGCAAGTCCACCTTCGCGAAAGGTAAAGTGCGGTACCTGGGTCATTGTTATGGGAGTGGCAGCCTGGCTCCGTTAAACATTCACATTCAAGCAATCCAACAGTATCCACAGCCTACTACCAGGAAGCAGCTCCTGCGCTTCCTTGGTCTTGCTTCCTATTACCGTAGGTTGTGAAGAATTTTAGCACTGTTGCAACCCCATTAATCACCTTAACCAGTCCCAAGCAACGGTATAATTGGACCAGAGAGCAAACCGTTGCATTCGAACAACTCAAATTCCTCCTCTGTTCTAATCCCATTCTCGCCTCACCAGATATCAAGAAGCCTTTCATCCTCCATGTCGACGCCAGTGGTACCGGCATCGGAAGTGTCTTAATGCAGCAGCGAGGCGAGGAGGTTCTACCTGTCAGCTACTACAGTTGCAAGTTGAAGCCTCATCAGAAGAACTACAGTACTATAGAGAAGGAACTCCTGTCCATCGTCCTGAGCTTACAACACTTTGCACCATATCTGCACGGTGCTAGGTCCACTACCATCTATTCGACCACAACCCTCTGAGATTTACATCAAGCCCAATTTAATAACCAACGTCTGCTGCGATGGGCTTATATCTTCAAGGCTTCAATTTAAAGATCTGCTACATCAAGGGGCCTGATAACATCATCGCTGACGCCCTCTCCAGAGTGCATGAGGTAGAGGCAGCTCCACCTCCCACTCTACCTCCAGTGAACATGACTCACCCGAAACAGCAGGCTTCGGGGGAGTTGTGACGATAATCTCTTATCAGAGATTTAGCTGCTATTTTTCGTATTTCATCACGTCCTCAAATATACAAGATACGTTTTGTAGTGGCTAAACGTATATATCAAGACAGCCACACGCACCAGCAACTCCCTCCTCCCCCCACTCCAGCACCTGCTGTACACCTGGTCGACGCGCGAAACCTTCAACTGCCTAACTAGCGACTTGCGGCCATCCAGCTTCTCATTGGCCGCCAACCAACACGCCACTCCGGTTCCTCGCCAATCACAAGTCATCGCCAGTTATTGTTGGAGTCCCTTGCATTTGCCAGCCAGAATATCTGTGTGCTCTCAGACTATGAACACCTAAGTGACTCACCTGTGTGGTCAAATAGAGGTTTATAGATAGTGCATATATTCCAGCATTCATATTTATTTACCTTTGTATGTCAATTCTCCTCCCCCATTAACGTAATCATTAATATGAAACGGAGTTCATATAGACGGAAAGCGAAAGGGAATCTAGTCCCTTGATCTCTCTGTGATAACAGTGGTACTGTTCTATAGTTATCCTCAGCTAATAACGCATATTTATTTGATCACTGGTGACACAGTATCCAGTTAATAATTCTTAGGAAAGAGATACCCCTGATATGAAGGGAACAGACTAATTCTCTGACATGTAGATGTTACTATCTTCGCTGAGTTGTTTGACCGCACACTCGCCATGAAGAAGGAACAGTATTTGGCCGAAATAATTACACCGTAGGAAAAGGAATTAATATGGTTAAATCTAAAGTTAATAATATTCAGTAAATTATCTGTTGTTAGTCAGGGATGATATATTCGAAATACTAGAAATGATGAGTAAGTGTTGGATATATGCCAACAACCCTCAACTCGGATGAATATTGCAGTGCTTGTTATGTTCATGTTGGAAAACAATTCAACTCTCTTATTTAGTTATCTAATTTTAGTAGTATATAGCCACTGAGAAATAACATTTGACACTAGTTTAATGCATATCTTGCGGGAAATTTTGACGAATATCCGAAATTATATGAAAACTATAGACACTAACCCAACATCTGTGTTGTGAATTTCAATAATTAATATATCATTTGAATATCATGGATTGATATCGATTAATTATCATTGGCTAGTTTAGCTAATTTACTTGTTGTTAAGTGATATACTATGTGAGCTTATCTGTCTAGAAGATTTCCACAAAAACAATCAGAAAACACGGAAGCGGACAACCACTGTGGGCCTGACACCACAGTGTGGCTTCTCGTGGCTACTGCGTCACTGCACTCTCGTAAGTTGAAAAAGGTGGATTTGTTATTAATCATGCCTCGAAACCCGGCTGAATCATTAAATTTCCCAAGCTCGAAAATAAAAGTAGAAACATTTAAATACAACCGAAACGAGGTCTCTCGTAACTGAAGGATGAGGCAGCAGAAAGTGGCGATGACCCGTTCCATGAGCACAAAGCAGCTGTACAAGGGAGCACCTCATGAGAGCCATGCTAGACTCCTATGGTGGCTGACCCCTTCTCCCTGCTCTGGACTAGGTCCAGAACAGACATCATACGAGTCTAAATTCAGTCCATCCATGAACAAAGAGAGGAAGGTGCTAATATATGCTTTATTTATTGGTCTCAATTACAAGGACAGTTTTTTCTTGTTTGTTGGAAAGCTGTACGAGAGAATAATTAAGTAATTGAGATTCCTATGTGCGGATAGAATTCATGGTGGTGGATTTATTGTTCTTCCCACATGAAGCCACAAAGTCCCGGCGCTTAAGTTTCACACTGCAGAGAAAGTCACTGATGTTCTATCTCGGTTTTGACTGAATCGATCTAATATAGGCGATTTGCAAATGAAAGCCAGATTGCAGACCGAGTTTTACAGGTAGGCAAGAAATAGTGCACCGCGTACACGTGCCAGGCTGAGTGCAATCGCCGCTCCAGCACTTCCTAGGAACACTTCTGAATGTTTAATCACTACCGGGGTATATCTTAACCATGGTATTGTATCAGCATCACCTCATTCTTTGGGCACACGTGAGGAAACAACATGCGAACAAGCCTGAATGGTTCCCAGGACTGATATGCAACTGAAAACTCACACCCCAGAAGTGATCAAACCCATACTGCCAGGGCACCGCCTGGCATGTACAGGATCCATTAACCCTCGACCAACGACGGCCGAAAAAAGAGGATGGTAAGCCGTGGCTATTTCCATCCCCTTGTCCAGGTTGGCTTCCATCCTCTTTTGTCCGGTCGTGTTGGTCGAGCGGTTAAGGGATCCTGTACCCAGCAGAGTGCTCCTGGCAGCATGGGTTCAAGTCACTTCTGGGTGTGAGTTTTCAGTTGCATTTAGTCCTGGGGACCATTCAGGCTTGTTCGCATTTTGTGTTCCTTATGTGTGCCCCAAAGAATGAGGTGATTTTGATAAAATACATGCCCAAGAAACCAACCGAGTGCCAGTGGGGGGTTGGAAATAGCCTCGGCTACCATCCTCTTTTGTCATCCGTCGTGTTGGTCGAGCGGTTTAAGGGATCCTGTATGCCAGCAGAGTGCTCCTGGCAGTATGGGTTCGAGTCACTTTCTGGGGTGTGAGTTTTCAGTGGCTATATTCCTGGGGACACATTCCAGGCTTGTTTGCATTATTATACATGTATATGTATTGGTCCATAGGGCGCTTTTCCAGTAAATGTATTTAAATTTGCTGGCGTTTGCCTTTGTCCGAGTGAGGCTTCACCAGGAAATAGGAAGAGAGAGAGAGAGAGAGAGAGAGAGAGAAAGTACCAAGAACCAAAGATGTGGGCAGGGTAGTACGGAGAATATCAAATAAATGGGGAGGTGAGAGATCATATCCACATAAGGAGGAGTGGGGAGTCACAGTGGCTCGAGTGGGTGTGTGCACGTGACAACGAGGCTAGTGTTGGAGCCGCATCCCCTAAACGTGTAATGTTGAGCCCCTCTCCCAAGTTCCAGAAACATCCAGTGTGATCTCCTGGTCAAGTAAGCACTCTACCGAATTTTGGGTGGGTTGTCAAAAGGAAGGATCAACAACAAAATACAACAATCATAATACTATCTTGGGCACGAGGTGCTCAAAGTAGGGTGATGCCTTTACAGGATAAAATTAGTGCCTTTTTAAGTAACCTATCTTGACCAACAAGAACAGGTACAAGACCGCTTCTTGGGAATGAGTGCCGACTACGTAGGCACTCATTCAGACTGGTTTCTATGTGTAGCTAGTCTCACCTCCTGACTGATGTGGTGCATCAGAAGAGAAGTTTTATAGTGGACTACCCATGTCAGGAAGCCTTTCATGTTTTGAAAAAAGATCTGTCTTCATCTCCAGTTCTTGCTAGTATGCCTGAGTTTGATAAGCACTTTTGTACTGTATATAGATATTCAATTTGGGTGCGGGAGCCTCAATCCTCACGGTGGATACTGATGGCTGTAGAACCATCCAGTCTCATTTATACTTCGAGATCAAATTATTAGTAACGAGCGAGAATTGCTCCTGCTAGTCTGAAAAAGTAGGTTATGCCTCTGGTGTTGGTATGCAAAAAAATCAGAGACTTTAATAACAAGGGAATAAGGTAGACGTGTACATATCTATCCTTTAATTATTCATTACAAATTGAAGCTTAAAATCGAAGATTTTAAGATGGTCATTGTTTGAGGAATTTAATCTCCGCATCCATCATATTCCTCAGTAATTTGAATGATTGGTGACGCTTATCCAGTGTTTTTCCAGAAAAACCTGAGTTTGAGATATCATTATAAAACTTCCTGATTGAATTCCTTGATATGCGATATAATTGTAGTTTCAATAAACTTTAAGGTTTGTATTACTTATGTAGATACAATATGCTGCATTACTACAGTCATAGCTGTGCTGTCTAAATACAGTATATGGCTGTATTTAATAGTGTTATCTTTAATTAAGTTTCATTATTATTGCTTTGCACTGAGTGTCGTGCAGCTTATGACTTAATTGATTGAGAATATATGATTCTTGATATTGCTTTGCGGTCCATGTCAGTAAGAATGTGTACACTATGTGCTACCGTGTACACATCTCTCAATGGAGGATGTATGACCCTACATACACCAAGTATGACTGGTGTATTATGTGATCATACCTTAGTATAAATAAGGCAGCATAGCCTAGTATAATGTACTGAATATATATTATGTGTATATACTTAATGAATTCTATGTACTACTGTATATAACATGCTGTATGTATTACTATGTATGTGTATACATTTTATGCTTGATGTATTAGCCAGTATTACGTATGTACTATGATATATCCATTTTCCCTTGTTGATAAGTGTAATATGCCTCTTGATCTCATTGCACCTGATTGTACTTAGTACTTGATATACTTTTATTTGAGACACATATACAAATATACACGGTTTATTGATTAGTTGTGTATTTTATTTTCCTTATATTACTGTATAATACATGTATAATATCTTGATTGGAAAGTTCTCGAATCCTCCCTTAAACCGCACCCCCCCAATCTCCCCTGCGTAGTGGTCAAGTCAATGCTACCAAGCTCGTAGATATGAAACTCTTCAGTTCTGATATTTTAATATATAAATATATATAAATATACAATATTATATATATGACTATATATATAATATATATATATATATATAATATATTATGCGAACAAGCCTGAATGGTCCCCAGGACTATATGCGAATATAGTCCTGGGGACCATTCAGGCTTGTTCGCATTTGTGTTCCTCACACGTGTTGCCCCAAAGAATGAGGTGATTTTGGTAAAATTGCTATGCCCAAGATAACCATCACCGAGTTGCCGGCACGGTGAGGTGGTTGCAAATAGCTTCGGCTATCACCTATTATGTCCGGATCGTGATGGTCAAGTGGTTTAGGGCGGTCTCTGTACATACCAGATTGCGTTGCCCCTGGGGGAGTATGGGTTCGCAGTCACTTCTGGGGTGTGTATGTGTATGTTTCCATTCGCATATAGTCCGGGGACCATTCAGTGCTTGTTCACATTTGTGTCCTTTCACTTGTGTGCCCCAAAGAATGAGGTGATTGGTAAAATGCTATGACCCAAGATAAACCAATCCCGAGTGCCGGCGGTGAGGTGGTTCAAATTAGCTTCGGCGCTATCACCTCATTATGTCGGTACGTGATGGTCGAAGTGGTTTAAGGCGTCTTGTATCATACCAGTTGTCGTGCTCCTGAGGATATGGGTTCGAGTCCACTGTCTGGGGTGAGTTTTTCATTCGCATATAGTCCTGGGGACCATTGCAGGCTTGTTCGCATTTGATGTCTCCTCACGTGTGCCCCACAAGAATGAGGTGATTGGTAAAATGCTTAGCCCAAGATAACCATCCGACGTGCACGGCGGGTGAGGGGACTAGGCAAATAGCTTCGGCTATCACTCATTATGCTCCCCGGTCGTGATGGTCAAGATGGATTTAAGGCAGTGCTTGTACAAGCCAGTTGCGTTTCTCCTGGGAGTATGGGTGTCGATGTCACTTCTGGGGGGTTGAGTTTTTCATTCGCATATGTCCTGGGGACCATTCAGGCTTGTTCGCATTTCGTTGTTCCTCACGATGTGCCCCAAAGAATGAGGTGATTTGGTAAAAGCTATGCCCAAGATAAACCATCCGATGTGCCGGCGGTGAGGTTGGTTCAAAGACTTCGGCTATCACCTCATATGTCTCGGCTCGTGATTGTCAAGTGGTTTAAGGCGTCTTGTACATACCAGTTGGCGTTGCTCCTGGAGTATGGGTTCGAGTCACTTCTGGGGTGGAATGTTTCATTCGCATATAGGCCGGGGACCATTCAGGCTTGTTGCATTTGTGTTCCTCACGTGGGCCCCCAAAGAATGAGGTGATTTGGTAAAATGCTATGCCCAAGATAACCATCCCGAGTGCCGGCGGTGAGGTGGTTCAAATAGCTTCGCTACACCTCATTATGTCCGGTTCGTGATGGTCAAGTGGTTTAAGGGCCGTCTGGTACATATACCAGTTGCGTGTGCTCCTTGGAGTGATGGGTTGCGAGTCACTTCTGGGTGGTGAGGTTTTCATTCATATATATATGATATAAGTAAATATATAATATAATGATATGAGATATATATTAGAAGAATATATCTATATCTAGCATATTGTATATATATACTATATATAATACCTATATCTATATAATATCTATATTATATATATCATATATATAATATATGTGGGACAGTGTGGGCGATGTGGCCTCTGTGGACATCTTCAGACGGTGAGCGTGTGGCCCGTGTAGATGTGAAGATGGTGGCAGTGCCTGAGGATGAGGCCTGTGGTGAGTGTGGTGTGAGGCAGTCTGTCTCGGAAGCAGTTTGTGGCCGGCTCGGAGTGTGTCTCCCCTTCGTGGTGTGCCTTGGGAGGGGAGGGTAAGTATGTGCTCTGGCGTCCCCCACCGTAGATGATGGGGCTGTGAGGGGCTCAGAGTTGCTTCCTGTGCCCCCCCTCCCCTGCGCCTCCTGACTGTTGGATCCCTGCAGTGGGGAGATGCCCCCTGAGTATCCGGACCTCATCGTTGGTGCTGAGAAAAGATGTGTGCCAGGGGGGGGGGGTGGGGTTTCGGCTTCCTGTGCCCAGTGGCGGGGGTCGATGCCGCGCTGCATTTCCCTGCGGTTCCCCCTCCTTCGTTGCCCCAGTCTGAGGGAAGCCTTGTCCCGGCTGCGCGGGTCGTGCCCGTGAGGGTCAGGTGTTGGCGCACTTATCGGGATGCCAGGTGCTTCCAATCCCGTGGTGCTCTTTCACTATCTGAGTGTCGTGGGTGAAGAAGTTTGTTTATGGGATGCCAGACAGGATGTCTCAGCCAAAGGTCCACCTGGTGACTGGGTGTCCTTTGACATGTGGGCAATTTGGGAGGCATACTGCTGCCGCTTTCCTATTTACAAGTTCCCGGAAATAATATTAGTAGCCGTCTTGCACCCCACACTACACTGTGGATAAGCTGATGTCGTGAACTCGACATCCCGCCCTATGGTACGATGAGTCTCCCTCTACCTCAATCGTCAACGCGTCTCCCAACATCTGTCTGGTGCAGTCATCGGAGGGTAAACCTTCATGCAAACTGCCCCTACTCTCAAGAAGAAGAAGAAGAGAGTGACTGTTGCTGTAACTTTGTTGATTGATTCGTCACCCGTTACAGATTATTGTGACCACCATTATATATATCTTTGATTTGAAGCGAGCTAGAGCTAGTGTACCACAGCATTAGGATAGAGCCTAATGATTGCTAGTTCAGAGGTGTGCAGTATAGTACAAGATGATGATTTCAAGAGTTTTGAGTAATGCTAGTTTAATGTGAAATAGTATCAGTTGTAGAGAACTTAGTTTTGTGTTTATTTTATGGTGTCTTGTTTGATATATCCAGTAAAGTGGTTACTTTTAGTGATTCTTGTTACCTAGACTAGATTTTAGGCCAAGTGAGTTGTTGACCACTAAAGGCTTACTGAGTTGTTGACCACATAATTATTACCAGCGATGCTGTGGAACATCAAGACACGAAACACACACACCTGTATGTAACTCTTACTGCCCACCTTGTATTGTAACACTTCCACACTTTGTATTGTAATACTTATTACCCACATCAAGTTTCTAACACTGTCACACCTTGTACTGTACTATATGCTGCCTAACATTGCATTATAACACTTATGCAAACCTTGTATGTATCTTCAACAGACTGTAACATCCCCACTTGCAATGTAACAGTTTCATGCCACACTTGTATTGTAGGTCTTCTAACCTTGTATTATAAAACGTACTTCTACACAAGGTTTTGTGACACTGCCAGACCTTGTATTGTAATACATGCTGTCAAATATTGCATGTTAACTTACTGCAACACCTTGAATTTAACACTGCTACATCTTGTATTGTAAATCTTGCTGCCAAACCTTACATTGTAACACTTATTGCTACACCTTGTATTGTAACACTTACTTCTACTCCTTTTATTGTAAGATCTACTGCCACACCTTGTATGTTACTCTTACTGCAACACCTTTTATTGTATACTTGCACCAAACCTTGCATTGTAACACTTCTGCAACACCTTGTACTGTATCACTACAAATCTTGATTGCAACACTTCCACACCATTCTATTGTAAAACTCTGGGCCACTCAATTTTTCTAAAACTGTCACACCTTTTATGTACTAATTGCTACCAACCTTCATTGTACACTGCAACACTTTTGTTGTACTGCAAACATTAGCACCTTGTACTGTAACACTACCACACCTTGTACTGTAACACTGCCACACCTTTACTGTAACACTGCAAACCTTGTATTGTAACTACTGCCACACCATGTATTATAACACTGATATACTTTGTATTGCAACACTTACTGCCTCATCTTGTTCTGTAATTCTTACTGACAACCTTTGTATTGTAACACTTCCTGCACACTTGTATGAACTACACCTTGTATTGTAACACTTACTGCGACACCTTGTATTGTAACACTTACTGCGACACCTTGTATTGTAACACTTACTCACACCTTGTATTGTAACACTTACTGCACACCTTGTATTTAACACTTACTGCCACCTTTATTGTAACACTTACTACCAGAACTTGTATTGCACATTACTTCAGCTTGTATTGTAACACTACGGTAACACTATTTCCCATAGTTGAACCGCCAGACCCTCTTTTGTGAAACTTACTACAATGCTGAATTGTAACACTTACTGCCATACCTAGTGTTGTAACACATGCTTCTACACCTTGAATTCTAACACTGCGACCATTTTTAATATAATTCTTACATCAATGCCTTGATTGTAATACTGCAACACCTTGTTTGATGAACTGTCTCACTTTTCATTTGTCAACACAGCAACACCATGAATTGTAACACTTACTGGCACATCCTGTATTGTAACAACGGCACCTTGTATTAGACACTTCCACCATCTTGTATTGTAACAACATCACACACCTGCATTGAAACATACTCCCGTGCCTTGTATTGTAATGCTGCAACATTTGCATTGTAACACTTACTGCCACACTCCTGTAATGCAACACTGACTACCACACCTTGTATTGAACACATAGTCCCCGCCTTGTATTGTAATATTGCCACACTTTCCATTGTAACACTTATTGCCACACCCCGTAATGTAACTCTTAC